>CM035591.1:22867550-23032828 GCA_020423425.1 Chrysopa pallens | reverse complement strand
AACAATAATCAGTTATATTGCGTTAAAAAAATTATTGATTTTGTAAATTATTAACAAATAATCATTTAAAAAATATAAAATTCAAAGTATTGTTGATAAAAAAATTTTCCTATTATATCACTTTCAGATTTTTTCATTTTCTGATTATTTAAAGCTATATACAAATAATTTTTTTAAATGCCGTGTTCTTATCAACGGTTTTTAACAATTTTTCGTAGATATTTCACTTCTCGACTAAGATAAAAGCATTTCCGAAGAAAATTTTTTGTACAAAACTACGGAATCATTGTTGGTATATTAAAATTGATGTATACAATTTTTAAATTTAAATTCGTCAATCATACTTTGGGAAGGATTTATTTCAATTAATTACGTTGAAATCGATTTACGTTAGTGTCATCTGGTATTTTTATGTATACATATTGAATCCAATATAGAAATAACTTCAATCAGTTTTTATAGTCTAGTGAACATTTATATATACATATCAGAAACAGAATATCATTTATAAATATAATATAGTATCTAACACTAATATAACCATATTGAGTGAATATAGTTGTTTAATTTAATTTACAAATGCTTAAGGTAGTTCAATCGAAGAATGACTTTTTAACAGATTTTAATGAAACTTATCTTCTTGTTTGAACTCTTTTTAAAAAAGTCATTTTAATATGATTGTTTTCATATAAAGTATAAATATTCAACAGAATTCAATCATAATTTAATATAGTAAGTAAAGTAAGGAATCCCTTAAAAAAATGCGATGAATTGACCACGTAGTTTAGATAAACAATTTAAAATAAGTAAACATTAAAAAAATTATTTAGTATGTATTTTACGGAATCTAAAAAAGTGAAAAATCTTTATTTTGTTACCTATTTTAAAACATTAAATACTGCTATGTTGTGTTGAGTTGTTTATCAGAATTAATTTTATTTATCTATCTAAAATATTCATTTTAAACTAAAAAAATTATATATACACAAAATTAATGTAAATTTTAGGTAAGCGTGGAACATTCAGGTCTTTGCGTTTTCTGATTCCACGAATATACATACTATAGTAAATGAGTGTATGTATGTAATTGTATATAGTGTGTGTTAGAGCTATAATGTGTTTAAAAAATATATCACTTTTGGAACTGTATGTGTATTATACATACGTAAAATGTAGATATTAAATACAACTTGTTTTTTGCCTATCCTCAATTTTATTGAAAATAATTAAAAAATTTATAAATGTAACGATCCTTTCGACTTTGTAAACGCAAAAAATAAAAATTGTATTTATTAATCATGAAATTTCCGTAGTAGTAAGCTAATACTTTTGCCCCTAGACTATCTCGATCCAACTACCTTAATACCAATAAAATCACATTTATATTTAATTGATTATTAAGGCAATACATGTGCTTCTTATATCAATATCTATACATTGATATTACTTAGAAGACAACGACTACGAAGGAAGGTCAATTGAACTAATATTATCACATTTTATTACTGCATTTATTGATTGACATTTATAAAGGTGAGGTTTATCACAAAAGAAATAAAGGAAGGCCATTATATATATATTCATAAATGATTATTAAATTATTGAAGATTCTGTATGAGTCCATATGGTTAAGATTTTTTGTCAATCGTAAAATATGTAATATAAACATTTTTGAGCGAGCAAAAAATAAAATGAAACTGACCGTCTTACACTCAATTGTCATCATATGTAACGCAATGCTTACTCTACAATTAGTATTATTTTTTTCGATTAGAATTGTCAGAAATGATAAGCTATGTCACTTTTGTAACTAACCGTACTGTCATATGTGGGACCTCATCATGCAGCGTTGTGAGGTACTCAAATTGAGGGTTTTCCCTAATCAATGAATTAAAATTTATCTCTTTTTTCTGGATGAACTCAGACACGGGGCCATTGGCATAATACGCTACCGGACTAAATTTTTTATAACTTTAATTGAAGTGTCTTTATCTTTCCGAACATGAATCTAAAGTTATTTTTTTAAATCTTTAAAAATAAATATATGGTAAATAGTCATCTTATGACGTCAATTGTTAATATCTCTATATAAATTACATGTTATACATCGTTTTCAATAAAGAGATGAGAAATAATCTTTGATAGCATATAAATTCTTTGTTTTTTAATTAATTTTAATTTACTTTTTAGGTATTGTAATGGTATTGAGTTTTGCAGATTTTGGTGTGAAATGTATCAAATTTAGAATTAGTTCGGTTAATTTTAATAAAAGTATATTTTATATTTTTACCAAATAAAGGTTAAGTCAAATATTAGATTTTTTCTTAAAAATCCTCATGAAAAAGTTTTACAGCCAACCTCACTTTAGCGTACTCATAAATAGGTAATTTATTAAAAATACACTCAATATCTTAACTTATATACATTTGAGCTGAACCAAAAAAGTTAAATTTTATAAAATAAAAGTTTATATGTTTCTCATAAATAAAAAGTTTTTGTTTTTTGTTATGTAAACCGTTATGAGCCCTTCTTCATATGGTACAAAAAATATACAGCTGTGTTTCTTTTTATACAATAGAAACTTTTAAATAAAATAAGGTGTAAGAAACAGACTCAAAAAAGGAAAGAGTTTAGTGGACCTCAGAACAATATACATTGAAAATCCGAAATCGTAGTTTTATTATGTATGGGAAACTAAAAAAACGGTTAAGTCTATCAAACTCGGATAGAAAGTGTCATATACCAATGTATTATGTTTTCAACCAAATAAATTTTTGTGTTACTTAATTTTTTATATAGTGGTCGACACATTGTAGCGTGTAACTGGATCTGCTAGTTGCCGTTAGTGACTTTCGTCAAAACCTTTCTTTTTTTTGAAAGCACCAACCGGTGTAAGTAACATGCGAGCAAAATTTTTACAGAGGTGTCTATAAATTTATTAATACTACGCACTCACCAATAGATATTCATGTTTTTGATCAATATGACATTGAATCGGATGGTTCTTCTATTATAGTATCTAAGATTAGTTCAATTAATCTATGGAAATGTTCCAGACAATTTTAACTAGAAAACAAAAACTACAGTTTAAAAATCCTACCTGAAAAACTTGTATTTTGTGCAATGGCATTGTTTTTATATAAAAATTAAATAATCAAATTATAAATACATATGCACGATAGTTAAAGAAAGAAATAGAACTCCGAAAAAAGGCTCTATGATTTGGATTTTAGGAAAACACCTTATTGTACATAAAATAGAAATTTCACGAAAAATTAAAAAAATTTCGCCCCAAAAAGCAAAACCTTTTGATTTATTAGTAAAAAGCTGTTTATTTGTTTCAACGGCTTTCGCTTTGTAAATGCAGTGACATGCGGACGCTAAGAATGAAACATACAAAATTAATTCAAAGAATAATGATTCTGTAAAATACACTCTAAGTACACTTACAAATATTTAAGAATTGTATTATAAAACAAAACTGATAAACTGGCATACTTTATTGTTTATTATAGAAAACAATTAAATGATTCATTTATTTCATTATTAAAATGTATTAAAATGTCAAATGTCATAACCTATATATGTCATAAGTCGTATAAACAACAAACTAATAAAGGCATGCGTCAAAATAATACAATATTATAATTTTTAAGTAATAATTACATAATCTTAAAATATATCATATAATACTCGTACATACAATACTAATTATTATTACGTTATTTTAAATATATACAAAAAAAGTATTAAATTTTTATCAACATAAATAAGGTAATTCGTATTGTTTTATTTATTCTTATCAATTTTACGTCAATTTATCATACATATTGTGTACACTGTAAAATATAAATTTTTATAAAACCATTATAACAAATTTAATTTTAAAAAAAAAAAGAAAAAACGGAAGAGAATATAACAAAAATGAAAGGAAAAATAATTTACGGTCGACCTGAGGTCGGGGTTTTAAGGGTATTTTAGGTAATAAGAAGATGTACTTTTGTATTTACACTTTTATCACATAATCTCAAAATTTATTATATATGAAAAATTAAAATATCCAAATTTTTGGTTTTTTATCCTTTTCCAAAAAAATTTCTTTTCACAAAATTTGGTAAAAGCTTACCTTTTTATATTCCTAATTCAATAATTTCTAATTTTTTTTTGATTTAAAATTTTTATTTTACACCTACTTTAGAATATCAAAACAACACCCAATTGTCAATCGAAAAAATTTTGAGTTTATGTAAAAAAAGTGTAAATACTAAAGTTGTAGATCTTTTTATTACCTACAACTTTGGTTTTTTCCACAATTTAACTTTTTTCCATAGTTTCCATAGTAAAAAACTCATCCCCTTCCACTTCCCAACCTCAGATCGAACGAAAATGATTTTTTCTTTCATTTTTGTTATATTGTCTTCCGTTTCCAATGGGTTTTATCCTTCTATAATTTTTTTAACTTTTTACCATTTTTAAAGGCAGGTCTACAATAATTATTAACTAGTTCATCTGCATACTTAGCCCAGACACGTTTTATTTCGTTATGTTAGATCAAACGTTAAATTTCTGAATAGGAATATGCATTAATTATCTAATTCTATGAACACGTATAATACCAAAATTATGCTAGTGCTTTGAATATTTTCAAATCGGTCTAAAGGCTCTGAACTTGCATAGTCTTCAGGTCTGAGAATACCTGGTCGTTTCGTCTTAGTTTCAAGCAGACCTGAAACCATTAATATCTACGAAAAGATTGTTTTGTAAATTGTTTATTGTATTCTATAATTTTTATAATTGAAGTCACTTTTATGTTCTTGTAAGGAAGAATATCACTAATTTATTTTTAATTTTCGTATTGTCCTATAAAACCGTCGGTATATACTACATTTTCCAAAGAAATAATAACGAATTGCATTATAAATTTGTTAAACTTCGTGACAATTCACAACAATAATATAATTTTATTTGATATTTTGATAAAGATTACAAATCTTTATTAAAAGTACAAACAACAAACTGTTTTTAATATAAAACATTAAATTTTATCATCAAATAAATATGTATATAATGTACCTATTTAGGTTTTGTTTAGGTTAACTATTTTCTTTTTAACTCTTAACTATCTCAATACCATCTCATTCGGTTAATTTCAATAGTCGCATAAAGTATAGTGTAGCTTTGTTGTGATGTATATTGTTCAAAGATGCTACCAAATTTACAAATAGTGATGCCGCTAAATACCAAATAGATGGCGTCGTTCTCGTTCGAAAAAGTTTCGATCGAGAGTCTGCTATAAAAACCATAATCCGTAAATAATTTCGGTTATCGCAGTTTGAACTTTGAACCTATTTACAACGTTCAAGCTTCTATTATAAGAACACAATATTCAGATTTATTTTGATATAGTTTTGAGATATAAACGACCATATAGATTATTGAATTTTTGTTTTACTCAGATCCTGGGCAAATATAAGTTTAACATTAAATAATTTTATTTTTTTTATTGTTTTACCTTACTTTTTATTGTAAGTGAAGAAAAACTACAACATTACAATGGTAGTTAAGAGTTAACTAGAATATTATAATTGTAATGTGTACCTAGTGAATTAAAAGATGATATTAATACTGATTATATCACATACATAATACTGTAATAAAGTTTATAAATATAAAAAAGACTATGTTTTAAAAGCTTCCGGCTACATTTATATTTCACAACATAATTTTATTAACTAACTAACTAACTACTACCATGAATTAGTCAGTGTGTCCATCGGCTTGTCGACATCAAATAAACATCTGAATATTATAGTTAACAATGTTTAAATATTAATTATTATAGGTCAAATTATAATACATGTATTAAAATTTTATGTTGCACTCTGTATAACAGTGTGTTCAAAATGAAATTTACTACAAAATATTTTTTTGCTTGTAAACTGTAAATAATGGTAATATTTTGTGAGTTACTGTATTTGTATAATCTGCTAAATGGTTTGTCAATGCTGATCATATTTGTTCGTTAAATTGAAATAATAAGCTTGATATATTTTTTTTATGATTTTCGATTGATTTAATTTCTTTGGACCATTATATAAATTAGTTTGCCTCATCAAAGAAATGTGTATGTATGATAATCCTTTTATGCTCAGCAATGTATTTTTGTCTCATGACCACTGTTGAAAACTGTTGGTATTATAAAACAACAAAGGTATATTATTACTTAAAACTACAAAGAGCAAACATATTAATATAATTATTTATGAGTTTGTCAATGTTTTGGGTCACTGATTTTATTTATATACATGTTTAATGTTGGGAATATTATTACAGTAAGTACTAAAACTTATTGATTTGAAACACTTTTTTTCTTAAAGTTTATTATGATTATTATCATAATAATATTATTATGTTATTATACATAATTTTATTATGTTATCTTTTCTTTGACTAATTATTTCACTAAAATAGAGGTGAAAGTGTATTATAAATTCGATTATAACCCTTAGAATACGATAAGATTTTGGACATATCTGATCATATATTTAAACAGTGTTTTTCTGACGAGTAAAGAACTCGACTTTCTTTTCCAGCTACTCTTTGACATATAAAACATTCCCTTTTCGCTGAAATGAGCTTAAAAAAGGCGTACTATGTTCTTTACCAGGCATATCAATATTATCAAAGTGACGATTCATTTCAGAAATTTGAAGCAGGCTCGCTGGGACAAACTCGGTTAGTACTCACTTTCATTGGGTTATGTTTAAGCTATAAAATCATAATGGAAAACTTATATGACATATCTAACTTCAGAATCACTGTTTTGAAGTCTACATGAGACACGTCGTTTAGTCATATTAATGGTATACTTCGAGTACAATGCTGCAATTCCATTAAGTGTATAGTTATGTTAATCTTGTAATCATTGTTTTTAATTAATATAGAGAACAAATTATTAAATAAATGTGGCGAAAATATAAATTGACCGAGAAAATTGATTTTGTGTTAAAATTGATTGAAATGCAATCATTACCCACTGCATTTACAAAGATACAATTCAACTCTTAACTTTGTAATTCTTCAATAAAAAAAAAATTCCAAAAATTCTTTGGTGCATTGGACCTTACCGTACGAGTTAATTTTTTTATTGTTTGTATCTCTACCGTGGATAGTACGTGGATGAGACCTCTTAAGAGTTTAATGCGCTCGAGTAGCTAAAATTATTAATAAAGCATTCGCATTCCAGTAAATATTATTTTTTGTTCAATTGCTTGCTTATACATTATATAGCAAATATAGTCAAACAAAAATTATTATAAAAAATGACATTGAATTTAATTGGATTAAAAAGTGTAAGAATTATCGAAAATATGGCTTTAGTAAGTACTTATTTTTAATTGCATATATATTATTATTCATTTAAATTTCATTTATAAATTTTGGAAAATTATCTATGTTGTTAAATCATATATCAATCACAGACTTATATAATATGATATAAGATGTTCATACAGATGAAAAATTAAAATATTGTTACATAACATAATAATTTGTAATACATCTTTTACGTATTGTAGAAGAATTTGAAATTTAATTTTCACTGTCAATCATTTAAAAAATAATAATTTTTACTTCATATACAAAATATTACCCTTGACCCTCTCACTAGTGTAGTATAATAGTTGTTACTACTGGTTTAGTTATCTCAATGATTAATTCTATCTTATCCCAACTCAAGTGAGCCAGTCACTCAGTCAGTCAGTCTTCATGTCTACAAAGATTCTTTTAAATGTAATTTTCAACAAAAAATAATTACAATTTATATTGAATTGAATTTTTTTTTATAATTTTAATTTTTTTTACTTAGTTTATTAATGTCGGTTTGTGAATGGTATTACTGGGTATTTTATAAATTTGATTGGATTACTATGTATTGACGGTATTAGACATACGGTTTGTCTGGGGTTTATTAAAAAAGAAAATTTTATAATTAATAATTATCTCAACCTATTGTAATAAAAATAACAATTGTGATTCTTCGAATCATAAAAATTTGAATATATTCTTGTCTGGAGGAATTCTAATCCTGAAATTAATTTGAATGGAGCCTGTTTATGATTAAAGATTTTGAAAATAAATTTTGATAATAATTAATAATACATAATTAAGTGTTTAATGCTTTAGATTCATTACAGTTCGTTTTGTTTTGTTTTTTTTTGTTTTTTTTTGTTTTTTTTTTAACTGGCGGGAATATCGTTTTAATATAATCGGTGCTTTGCCTTCATCTAAATAATCAATACAAAAATATAATTGCTACGTTTTAGGGTTCACGGTGTTCTACCACAAATATATTAGTATATATCCGAACATAATAATATGACATTGATATAAATATTTAATTGTCATTTTCAACAATTGCAAAAAATGTGATATATTACGTCACATGGTAACACATATCTATTCAATTATCTTATTATTACGTAAGTATTAACTATGTGTTTAAGTGATATCATACACTTCATAAAATTTCAACTTCCTGTTGGAAAAATTAAATTTACATCCTCCTTCATATGGTAAGAGCACACTGCGGTTTTAAAAAATTGTTCAGTTGAAACTTTAGTTTAGGTTTCATTAAATAGGTCCTAAATAATTGTAACATATTACTGAATTTTTATTTGCAATTAAAATATTAAACAAATTTTGATAGATTCTTCTATTTTAAAATGTTTTGGAACATTTTGTTAAATTTGCATTTTATTTCGCAAAAAATTGTTGTATTTGTTGTATTTTATCTGCCAAGGCATAAGGGGACTCCCGACTAGAAATTTTAGTGAGGCGATAGTTTGTTTCAAATGAGGTATGCCGAATGTCAAGTTTGTGGCTAGTGAGGCATCCAAACTTGACCCACGTTTGGGAAGTAACGCAGTTGCGTAGTTCAGCCAAACTTGGCTTCCAAATTCGGTAGCAGTTTGGAAGCCAAGTTTGGCCGAACTACGCAACTGCGTTACTTCCCAAACATGGGTCAAGTTTGGATGTCTCACTAGCCGCAAGTTTGACATTCGGCATGCCTCATTTGAAACAAACTATCGCCTCACTAAAATTTCTAGTCGGGATGATGTGCAATGAAACATAAAATTTGACAATCTAAAAGAATAGAATTAAATCGACAAAAAAAGTATAGGAAAATCACTAATTTTTCAAACACTGAATTTTAAAACTCAAACCATGCTCGTACGAAAAACATCACCAACTTTTCAATTTTGTCATGCGATATTTTTCTGTTCGCTCACCATCGGTAATAGTAGCTTCGACAGAGCTTGGTTTAACATTTCTGGAAGAGATCTTATTACTTTTGTGTTCAGGCTCCTGTCACCGCTGGAGATACTTCGATTTAAGCGGTGAGGCTCTTTTCGAAATGTCAGTATCTAAATCCTCTTCACTTGAGACTTCGCTATTGGACTTCTTTGTTTCTTTGAATTTCTTGTACTTTTGAATAATATCGTCGCTATTTATCGAGTCAAAACTTTCGTCAGAGACTGAAGATGAGCGAACACGTTTTTGCCTACTGGATCCGATATCGTACGACGAGGATTCCACTGAGCTTGATGATTCTTTTGTATCCTTTTCTATGTCTGTTAATTATATGTAAAAATTTATTAGTAAATTAAAAAATACAGTAGGAGTATAAAGACATATACATAGAATATTCTATTTTACCTTTAGGTTTATTTCCAGCGTTAGTTTTTGTCGCAGTACTAGATGAGCCTTTTCCACGTTTAACCCTCTTAGATTTTGGACCTTTTAATTAATAAAAAATGTAGAGGTAAGCATAGAATGAATTAAGAGAGTATGCAATTATAAGTTACCTGAGCTTTTCGATACAGGAGCAGATAAATTCAACGTTGCAGCATTTAATAAGTCGACAGCTGTGCTAGCAGACTCTTGCATGTTAGCTTTTATAAAATCTTCATCTTCTTTTACTTTTTTTTAGCGCTGTTTTGATTATCAGTTGAGTACGCATAAGGCTGATATTGCAGCTTGTCCGCTAACGTTTCAGCTTCTTCGTAAGTTCGTACGAAAATTTTTAATTGTGACAATTTATTTTCAGTAATGAAAAGCTAACTATTAAAAACAAAAAATATTGATACTATTTATTTACATTAATTAATTTTTACTTGTTGATTCAGGTCAATACTTGTATATAAAAAAACTAAGTATATGCTGAGCGGTTACAGCAGAGAATCACGCCAACACTACACATGTCACATTTAAACAGAATACACTGCTATAAGATTAACATAAGAAATTCCCATACACAATAAATGAGCCCCTCACACTGTCCTCTTTTTATTTATTTTTATTTATTTATTTATTATTATTCCAGCATACATATTTCACTACATTTTCACTATATTTCATAATAATAAAAAAAAAAAATTAATAAATAAACTTAATTAATTAATTATAAACAGAATTGTTAAAAAAGATATAAACTCAAAAAACTGAAACGAACGCGTGATAGCCATTCACCACGTTTACAGAAAGACTGATATTGATTTTTAAGTTAGTATTAGAGTATTGGTGCATACTGACAGCGTCAACAAAAAGCGATCAGCGTTACATGAGACACCACGGATGTATACAGAACTAAAAGGTTTGACCTTGGAATGACTTGAAGCCAAATATCTTTCTCTATGCCTAACTTGCCTAACTTGCAGGAAATTATAAAATCCAAAGGTTTACGGAAGTTCGGTTTGCCGAACTTTAAAGTAACTAGGGACATCTATAGCAAGACGAAGTACGGCAAATGTTTGGAGTGCCTAACTTGCAGGAAATTATAAGATCCAAAGGTTTACGGAAGTTCGGTTTGCCAAACTTAAAAGTAACTAGGGATATCTATGGCAAGCCAGACTTCGGCAAATCTTTAGTTATCCTTCCTTCCAGCCAATTAGGCATTCCAACGGTTTACCAAAGTTCGGCTTGCCATAGATGTCCCAAATTAAATCCAAATTTGACAAGCCGATCTTCGTTTTGCCTAACGTGACTTTAAGAAGGCGCAAATTAGGCTTGTCTAAGTTAGGCAAGCCAAACTTGCCCCTCACTAATTCTTCGGCATTCCTCACTACAATTTCTAGCCGGGATACTGCACTGATTCACACACATGAATCACTTTTTAAAAAAATGGTAAGAGAAACAACAGCAAAAAATGTTCAAAATTGAATTTAAATATGCAAAAAATTGGGTGCTTTTTAGGTAATTGTTAGGTGCTGTACAATTAAATGAAGTGTTTTAAATTAAAAATATTGAGTCATTAAGATGTACTGCTGCAGTGATATCACGTTGACAGAGAAATTCCAAAAAAAAAATAAACGCTTACTACAATGTTAGTACTAAAATTAAGAGCTTTTCAGGTGCTTTAATGGAGTGCCTCTAATACATCAAATTGCTCAAAACTACTCAAAAAATGCGTGCAACATACTTTTCTTCAGTGATTAAAAATCGGCGGATTTTTGGGTAACTTTGATTAAATTGATTTATTGAAAGCACTACATAAACGCACCTAAAAATCATCTAAATCTAATAATTAAATTATAAAATTTAATATCACGGCATGACATCACGGAAGAACTGCAACATAATGACTCATTTATCTTATTTAAAAATTGAGCACCTCATTTAACTTTTGATGCACCAAACAAGCACCCAATTTGGAGCATATTTAAATTCATTTTTGAATACTTTTCTCTGTTATTTCACTATTTATAGCCTGCCACTTTTTTAAGCAGATTCGTGTTAGTGCATCAGTTTAGTAATTTTTATTGTAATTTTGATTAAATTGATTATTGAATGCACCTTATTTTGAGAATATTTTAATTCAATTTTGAATACTTTGCTCTGCAAGCTTGATTAGTAGATGCTTTTTTTTTTCTTTCTTTTTACTTTAAATATTAATATCACATAGTAAATCTCAAAGTATATTAAACTTAAATATAAATTATAAAAATGATTATTTGTTAATTTGTTTCGAAATAAATGAGGTAACATCAAAATTTTTAAAATTTAATTTGTTGGTACCTTAAAAAACGGGATAGGCAATAATATTTAAACGAATTAAAAATTCAAAACTTGGATAACCGTCAACTACACCAGTTTTAGAACTCTATCAATTCTTCATTTTTCATCATTTTCATCAAAACCAAAATCAAAATATTACTACTTCTAATAATAGTTTTCACATTTTTTCTCAGTTTCAAGTTATACTATAAAATCAGAAGTTATATTACTTTTTAAATCATACGTTTCTCTATAATTAATTTCAAGCACATTTGAATTGCTTTGAAATAAATATCCTAAACTATGGCAAAGTCAAACAAAAGGCTAATGATTTTATCCGTGTCTTTGTATGGATGTATGCAATGAACGAGTGTATTACTTCTTACGATCCGAGCGTGTGGGTTGGAAATGTGTCCGTTTGAGTATCGAATGCAGCTCAAATAAGTATAGTTACAAAATATCCTGCATTAATAGCACCCATTAATTCCAAAATATTTTGTATAAAAAAATAACTTGAAAAATATCCTACGGTAGTTTTCTCTTAAAAGTACGAACCAAGAATTAGATAAAGTGATGTTCAAAGCCGTGAAGGACACCTAATTCATGAAAGTCGACTTTGAAGATTACCTTCTGTGGGGGTACATACGTACATATTACATATATACTTTACTTCCAGCTAAATTCATAACCCTTCCTATGGCTTAACCATTGTCTAATAAAAAGTATTAATTTGATGGTGTTATATTATAGCTGGAAACATGGTACAAGTGCAAGGGATGCATCTTTTAGAAATAAATTGAATGACACCAAGATTGTAATAACGAAACAATGGATATATCATTCATCAAAATCGATTATTATTATTTTTTTTCTTTTTTAATAATTTTTGGCTTTCGCTATTTTCAGCTATATAGCTATTAACCAAAGGGGATTATTATTATTATTATTATTTATACAACAACAGTACACAGTACTGCTAGGTGGTCACCCAAAATCGATTAATTAGACTTTAAGTATAATCGGTTAAGTAGAGTTCAACTATACATACCATTCATTAATAGATTCTTAAAATCATTACTCATTTTCGCTTTGCCATAAGCGGATAAGTAAATATCGTACCTTAAAAAATCAAATATTACAAAGCTTGCTCACCCAGGTACTGCTCACTAAAAACAAGAATTGTTTAATAGTAGAAAATATTAAAGTGTTTTCTGTATGTTAGTAATAAGCCGAAGTAATAATCTTACAAAAAAAATAAAAATTCCTGTAAGCAATTTTTATGTAAATTAGGATGCCAAGCTTATAACCTCCTAACATATTTACCATTATATAGTTCTGAGATCACATGAAGAACTAAGCTCAAATCTCCGCATGACTGACCTTTGGTGTGAGTCAAAAATTTACTTTGATTTTAAGTCAAGTAAAAATGAACTTTCTTTTCAATTGATTAAAACTTAGTAGAATATTAACTTGTTTTCTTTGAATTCACTCACTCTTTTATAGCAATGAACATCTAAATAAATTTCATTTAATTTTAAATCATCAAGTGTAATATATTTGTGAACTATCATATGCTTCACCTTAAAATTCATCTTAAGTTTTCATTGATAGCATCATCCAGTTATTTATCAATCAGATTAAACCAAATTACTTATTTAAAATATCTACCCTTCAATTCAAGATATCTGCCAATTTAACCAATTTATTTTTTGCTATCATCAGTATTAATTCCATCCGTCTTATAATCATCAAATTTTATGGTAGAAAATTGATAAAGATGTTATTCTGTAAGTCCAAAATAATCGAAAATTTTTCAGTACTGGTACTGGTATTTCAGATATCATTAATACAATGAAATTATTAGGTTCAAAATCATTTTGGATACGTTACACACAAAAAGGTTTTACTTTCTCTACTAATAAAGGTAGTAAAAATGAAATGAAAATATATTTCAGGGAATCCATTGTGTATAATGTATATTGTTTTGCATAGTGGTCAACATTGGCTATCAACATTATTATCATCAGTCTCTGTAGAGATCTCTTTGTTAACCGCATATTTCACTTAACAAAATTCTATTTATAGTTAATATAATCATGGTATGGAAAATGTTATATGCTATACATAGCTATAATATTACACATAGAATTCAGGAGCGTACCTACTGAAGTATCCTACAGTCGTTTTTCAGTCCAGATATTATTATATCCATTTTTCTTTAATGTTTCGGAAGAAACTTTAATCCTTTATTTATATGACATGATTAAAAATTTATTGAAATGAAGAATTTTGTGTGTGAATAATAATTTTTCATTAAATTGTATTTTGTATGGACAATCATTTTTTAGAAAAAAAAATTAATAATAATTTTGTTAATCAATTAACTTGATATTTACATTTGACTTTATATCGAAATCGATTGGAACACAATCATTGTTTACTGCTAATTTCACAAAATCGATTTTTCCGATTTGAAAGTGTGTTTATAATGTGATGTTTAGGCATATTAATATATCCCATAATAATAATTGTATACGATAGAAATTTGAAACTCTATGAAAATGAAATGATTAAGGAGTGACCTATGAACAACATACGATTACCTGTTGAAATGAAATAATTATATTACAATATTATTTCATAATACTGCATTTCCTCATCCAATTCTGAGATTTTTGTCGCACACGTGACCGATTATTTTGAAGTCTCAAGAGACTAATTGATTTTTTAATACGATTGAGCACAAAAATGGTTGGACTTTGTTAAAAAAAGTTAGTCATTTTTTGATAAGCAATCATGCGTCCGATGTAAATGATCTCACATCAATATAGCTATTTTCCCAAGATAAGAAAATGATAAGTATGTGCGTATATCATTCATATTTTAGGTAAAACCAATCATCAAAATGACGAAATGTCTTACTTAAACTAAGCAAGCAGGAAGAACAGGCGGTTATACACAAATAAACCTGTATTTATAATTTAAAAAAAAAAACATTCAATTGAAATTGATTGAAAATTTTATATTTTGTCACTTGAATGTTTTTCTCACAGATATTTTTACACAGAATACTTATTTTGTGAAATATTAATTCAGAACATATTATTAAGTAGAAAATTGTTGTCCGGATACTTAATTCGGAAACGGGATGTCGTTCCCTGGATATTTGGTGGGGTAACTTTGAAAAAATGTCACCGTGTGTAGTATAAGTTGATTTTAATCTATTAATTGGAAGACAAATGCCATAGCAGGACCTGTTTAGGTATATAATTCACATTTATAGAAACATACCATATTTAACTAATATTTATAACGTTATTGTTATTATCGTAAAACTTTCCAACAATTACGTCCAACAAAACAGAACACAATAAATAAATATTTAAACAATGATAGTTGTTGGTTTATATTTAATATAATATTGTTAAGGCGAAGTTGTGTTCTATTATAAAATATCCGTTATTATTATTATTAATTAACTTAGTGTTTAACTCAATATCCTATATAATATTTGAATATTACATTTGCTTTATAAGAATGAACTAATTATACTTCGAAAATCATATTAAGTATAAATGTACTCCTATAATATATAAATTCCAAAAAACTTTGCGCAATCTAACTCAATTGTAGAATGGGAATAAATTTATCAAATGAAAAACTACATTTGGTCAAAGATTTCAATAGTCTTGTTGATGATGACTGAATACTAGATCGAAAGTTAATTTACTTGGGCGCATTAAAGGATAGCGTATTAAATATTTGATTAGATTTTTTATTTTTAACCCGGGTTTCTTTTTAATGATAATTATATTTGTATATCATATTAATTTTTAATTGAATTTGTATATCATAATACTGTTTTTTCATTCTATTTATGTATGTATATTCAATTTCAGCGCAATCAGAAACCGAGGAATGGGTCAAATTTAAATTACTAACATTGATATAAATTATTGTATATTGAAGGTAATAATTAGTGTCCGGCCGAATGTCTGATTTTGACCGAAGCCGAAGCCGAAGCCGATTATTCGTCGCTACTTCTAACCTTCGGCCGAAGCCGAAGCCGAAGCCGAATGTTTGCATTTCGTAAAAAAATCTTAAATACTGGCTTTAAACTCATATAATTTCGTTGGAGATTAGAAATTATTTGATATAATGCATGATATTGATATAGTAATAAAAAAGTAGGCAGTGAAATTTATGTTATTCTATTTTATATCTCCAAACAATTATGGTAACAAAAAATTCTGGAAATAAACTGATTGAATACATTCTTTTTTTTATAAAATAAAAATAAACGCTATCTAATTTAATTATTATTAACCTAAATTATTATCACAAATCACAATCACAGAATTTCAATTAAAAATTATTATCACAAATCCCCATACAAGAAATGATTATCGGCCCATTAATGGGCCAAGACAGGCAGCCGATTTAAAAGTATCGGCCAATGATCCGAATATATCATCGACCCAAGACTGGGCGAGTATCGGACTGTAACGCCATGCCGATATCGGATCCTATGATCGGCCGAGCATAGGATCCTATGATCGGTCGATCATAGGATCCCATGATTGGCCGAGCATAGGATCCAAGCATCTGCCAAACGTACCGATATCGGATCCTATGATCGACCAAGCATAGGCTCCAAGCCTCTGCCAAACGTACTATTATAAATAATTATTTTTAATTTAGAAATAAAAAATTTTTTTTATTTAGAAACATTAATCTTTATTCGATAAATATATTAATTTATTATACTAAATTATTTTTTATTTTAAGAGTTTTAAAAGAATATTGCACTGCAATTATAAATATAAGTAATACAACATTAAGTGAGTTATTAAAAAAGAAAATAAGTAATTTTAGTATAAAAATTAATTATCATTGTTGTCCTCGTATTTATTATTATTATTATTATTATTATTATTGTTGTGTTGTTGTTGTTGTTGGTTGTTAATAGCTCCTTGACGGCGGCCTCCATCCCTGTCTCCTGCATTAGCAAGAAAACTGCCGATCTTTACCCTTAACGATTTGGATTGATCCGAGTCCCGAAACTTTTCTTCAAAAACCTCTGAAATTAGAAATATTTATAGATAAAACATAACTTTACTCAGGTGTAGATTTTAAACAAATATTTCTTACCTTTTAAACAAGTGTAAGTGCAAGTAGCACTAAAATTGTGTTTCCCGATACCATGTACTTTCTTCCCAGTGCCAGAATAATTCGATTGTACGGTAGGTGTAATGACCTCAGATAAAGTTTTTCGTATTATAGTTACAACATCTGATTCCCCGTACATAATAACTCTGAATAAATTCTTCAGTTCTTTTTTTCGTCGTCAGTTTTCAGGTCGTTATCAAAAATCAAAAATTGCGCCTCATCGTTGATGGGGAATATATTTTTATAAGGCTCCATAGCAGTTGTTTTAGAAATGTTTGGAACATTTTCCCCAGTTTTCATTAAAACTTGAGTTTTAATTCGTTTAGCTTCATTTTTTATGACATACTCCGTGCTTATTTTAAATGCATCCAAATGTTCATGTAATTCGTCAAATTTCCCATCAATATAAGTCTTTATACCATCTAAAACAACAGTAAATAGTAAAATATACAAAAATATTATGAGTAATTAATGAGATAAGTAATAAAATTTATTAAGAAGAAAATTAGTTAGAAAAATCTTGACTTTTCATTTTAAATAATCATTATTTTTCTCAATAAAATACTTGGAAATAAAGTTAGCAAATTCGATGCATGTAAATACAGATAAAATATTCATTAGTTGTTTTCTCATCGTAATTAGAGAATACCTAATTTAATTACATGCGTACAAATTAAGTCATGTAAAATGTTTGAATAGTAAAAAATAATAAATGGAAACAAATATTTTTTCCGATACGAGCGATACGAGCAATATTTAATTTTTTTTTTAAATAAAAACCATAAACACTTACCAAACAATATATCATCATAATTAATATGAGTTGAAATGGCTTGCTGATTTTCTGCCTTTCCCCATAAAGGTAGAATGAACTTCTATAATGAAAAAAATCAATAAAAGACATTGTATAATTATTCAACTATTATAAACATACCTTTGACCTTAAATGATTTTGCATGTTTATTTTTGTCTGAGCATGCATCTGTGCTCTGACAAGCAATCGAACTCACTGACTCCACATGATTGAGTTCATGTATAATATCATCATTTTAACAGCTGATCTAATTTTCAATACGCTTGCGCAGTCAAAAAAGTGTCATATCATCGGCCAAGCATCGGCTGAAGATCGCAAATTATTATAGAGCGTATACTACGGCGGGCGATGATAAGCCAGCCATAGGCCGTTAAAGAATGCCGATGCTTGGCCGAGCATTGGTAGCCGTACCTTGGCCGATCAACGGAAAATAGTTGATCATCGGCAACTTTGCATGGGTCATTAAGAATCACTGAATCAATAAATTAAATTTGAACAAAATTAAATAAACCTAATAATTAAAGTCCAACAGCCGAATATTATAGGCTAAAAATAAAAGTTTATTCACATTTTCGCCAAGTAAATTGGCTCTTCTATCGTCATAGATTTGCCCAGCAGCACTGAAAAGTTGTTCACTTGGAACACTAGTGGGAGAAGCTGATAAAAATTTATTTGCTATGGCCCGTAAATAAATGTAGGGACTAGAAGCCCAATATTGAAAAATATCACCGTTCCTCCGCAGAAGGGGCTCTTTTAAATAACAATTTAATTGCTCCTCAAAAACAAGATGTTCGTCGCTGCCCGAATCTCCTGATTCGATCATATTTGGCATTTTGTCGTGTGCATCCCATAAATCGTCATTCGGTGATTTATTGCCAGGACTTTGATTTATTGAAGCACCTGAACCTTTGTGTTCAGGCGATTCTACGTCTGCATCCACGTCCATAGCTTTGTTTGAATTTCTTTTAGAATTTTCCCTTAAAAATGTCAACATTTCCGTTTTTGTATTTTCGATCTCGTCGTTCGTCAAATACTTTGTTTTGAATCGAGGAGTTTACACAAAAATAATACTTACATTTAATTTGTTATTCACAAACTTCTCAATGCGTTTACAGATTGTACACTTGACACCAACTTTACACTAACATAAACAAAATTTTTGCGTATTAATTAATTAAAAATTAAAACTAAAAAAAAACACGTGTATGTTATTGTTAAGTAATAAGTTCTTTGTCTTGTTTGTATAGTTCGCATGCCGGTTAACACAGGTTCGTTTAAGTTCGTCATTTTTCGTCGGCTTATACAAACCTTCGGCTTCGGCCAAACCTTCGGCTGGTTTTTGGCCGAAGCCGAAGGTGTGGCCGAATGTGGTTTTTTTAGCCGAAGGTGGCCGAAGCCGAAGCCGAAGCCGAATGTTCGGTCGGACATTAGTAATAATGGCCTATAATAATCTTGGTAGATTCAGTTTTGCCTAAATAGTACTGTATTGACCGATTTTTTTTAAGTAGGTACGTAGAGTAGTAGTAAGTAATTTTTAAAAGTTCAAACATATAACGGCTTGTAAATTTAACGATGCAATGTATATATATATATATGTTTTTTTTTCTATTAAGATTTTATATCCCTTGCATGATTAATCGCAATCTTTACTTAAAGCTTGTTTCTTTGGTCTCATTTTTGCAGACTTAAGTATTTTATTATGTTCCTTATAGTTAATTCTGTAAATTTATTTTCAGCTTGAAAAAATCTAGTTTAACGACTACATCGGAGAAGTATTCTCTCTAAGAAACTTCTACGGAAGTTTTGCAATTTCATCGTTACATCGATCACTGTTTCTGATTTCATAATCATTTGTTTCAGGTTTCGAGGAGCATTTATACCTTTTAAGTTCCAGCTAACGAATAGTAATGAGTATGATATTGGCAATTATATCTTTAACTGCGCTAATAGATTAGGTTTTTAGGTTTCAATCATAGAATATAATTCAAAGTACATATATGAAATGTGATCGTTATTATTCTAGATCGCTATATTGCTCTGGATTTGGTTAAGACAGATTTCATGTTCGCTCGCTTTGCAATTTGGAAAACATACTTACATTATGCTATTTTTTTAGTTTGAAAATTGCTATTTTTTTAGTTTGAAAATTCATTGGAATGGGAAAATTTTTCGAGTAAATTCCATTAGCCAATTCATTCGACACATAATTATATATTTTTTTAATTTAATAAGGATTTTAGCAAAATAAGTCCAGTTTTTTACTGAATCAAACAACTAATAAAAAACAAACTCGCAGATTTCTTTTAATTTTAAAGTTTCCCGTTGTTAATCAAAAACTACACCACACAAGAAGAGGCTTTAAGAAGATAGAATACCAAGAAACAAAATTTTGACATTATTACAATACTTTCCTATAGTAGTAAAAGAAATTAAAATACACTGCCAATAATGGAGGCAAAACACTTTCCCTCAATATCCACAATAATGAATTTCAACACAGAAGTTATTGATGTAGAAGTCCATTATGTATCTATTTACAAAATTTTATCAAAATCAAATGAAATCTTGAAAAGAAATTCACGAGATATTGAAAATTACAACTCATTTTATTCGTTCCTTAGTTAAATGAGTTCTGCTCATAAATGAATTATTAAATGAGTTCTAGCTTGAATGAGTTTTACAGCCTGACATGCCGATGGATACGTAACAAAATTTGATCAGGAAGTTTCAAAACAATAACATATTATATAAAATGTTTTGAAATCGGCGCAAAAATTAATTTTTTTTATAATCGGGAAAACAATATTTTTGAACTCGAATGTAATAAACTTCTATGTGAATAGTTTTCGTACACACAGTGTGTTTTTTATGTGAGATTTATGTTGTTTAAAACTTATTTATTTCTCTGTGAATTTGTTATTATTAATTTTTTATTTTTTACGTTTATATTTTGGCTAAATCAGAATATTATATTTAAATTTTAATTATCCATATCGATTTTATTTTAATACTCAAGTTGTACCGTTTAGTCTAGAATTCTATCTAGTGAGAAATACGTATTTCTGTGTTTTTAAGTAAATTGTTTTAACATTATGTATAGTCTCTTTATAAATGATGTTTGAGAAAATTGAAATGAACAATTATTAAAATTATCCTCCTGAACGTACTTTCACAATTTATGTGTAGAAACTTAATATTGTATATTCAAAATCAAATATGTGTTTTTTTGGTCTAAAAGCTGAGAAGAAAAGCAAAAACGTGATAATGAAATAAAGATAAACCATACAATAGCTTGCGAGTAAAAATGTATTAAAAAATGTCTCCGGCAGTGAGTCCCTTGGAAAAACTACAAACTGATTCTACATAAAAGATTAGTTAATTCACATAATATTGTTTTTTCATTTTAAATAAAATCCCCTTTATTGATATTATGATTTAGGGTACAACTTGATTTAAAATTATTTATAAATATACATATATATATATATATATATATATATATGTGTGTGTGTGTGTGTGTGTGTGTGTGTGTGTGTGTGTGTGTGTGTGTGTGTGTGTGTGTGTGTATTATATTAAAGACATACCTTAATTACATAGAAACCTTTTGTATACAGCTATTAACTAAAATGTATGTACCTAAAACACAATGAGTAATCACTGCTACTGACATATACAGCATGAACAAATCAACTGATGTATTCATAATAAAAATCTATATGAATATTACAACAAGTGTATTACAGCCATTTGAAATTGATGCTAGTACCTTGCTCAGTATGAATGATGAATGAACCGACATATAAACTAACCCTCTATACAAACAAATTATATAGTTTACAATTCACCACTAAATATTTACAAAAGAGATTATTATTTTGATATCCCTAAAGGTGCTCAAGTGCACTGATTGTATGTATTTGTAGTATCTCATCACGTGGAAGGATTTCATATAATGCAATTAATTAGAACGTTGGTATGGTAAATATAAAAACAAATAGATATTAAAATCGACGAAAACATCAAATATTAATTTTAAATTTAAATTTCAAGTAATATTCATCTCCTTTTTTTGTATTCACTGGCGAATTTTAATGCTTTTGGCAATGAAAATCGAGTTGCATGTCTAAAAATTTACTTTTGTAGTGAAAGATATAATGTAGTGAAAATTTTAAATCAAATAAACGTTTTTCCAATTGCTAGTCCGAAGTTCTGCGAACTACATCACAGATACTGTGATAGGTAACTATAAATGTAAGGTGTATGAAATATTAATTCTATTTCTGTAAAACTGATATAATTAGTAAATAGAAAATTTGTTTCATAAATCGAAATTCAAGATATGAATATTGTAAAATAATTGAACAATTCATTTTTGATCACAATCATAATCAATAAAAAACAATTGTACCTTCTTGATGTATAAACCAAACTTTATATAAAATTTAGAGAAACATATAAAAAAATTTGAGTAAAAAATATTTTAAACACGTAGCATTCACAGTTGATAGCCCAGCTATCTATGGTGTAACCGGTAGCACTTCTGACGAGCAAAAGTGAGGTCTTAAGTTTCCTTTTCCGCAGCTGAGTAGACGTTTGTAAATTGGGGATCATATATCATCTGTACTTTTTCTGATATGTGTTAATACAACAAATTGTAACAATATCAGTTGTAGAATGTGACAATCACCTACAAAGCAAATAATTTGTTATTTTGAACACATCATAATAATAAATACTGTCATATAGTGGTAATGAAGTCGTGGATGATAGGTGTAAACAGTTAAAATTTATTCATAGCCTATTCTTACAGATTTTATTATGTATGAGGCGAGTACGAAATTTATACCGATAAATACAAAATTTCCAAAGAAAAAGTAAATGGTTTAAAAATATCCTAAAAAGTAAAAACTTATTTCCATGAAATATTTAAGTATTAAGCTTTTGATGGCAATGAATCGATTTTCAGTTGAATTATTTGACTTCGAAAGCTTGTCAATACCTATAATATTAATAGAAACTAAACTCGTTTATTTAAATTAATTTAATGAAATTGGCATTTTTTAAAATTTCTTTGACTAATATAGTGAAAAAAAATTGTAATCCAGTTAAATTTTGATTTTCACTTTTCACCGGAATACATGTTTTGAACTTCTCTGATTTCATGAAAGATGTTTTCAGAAATTCTTTGTGTGTGTGTGTTTTTGTGTCTGTATGTGTGTGCGTGTGTGTGTGTGTGTGTGTGAAAATTCACCAAAACGAAAAAAACTCAACTAATAATATCAACGTTCATACACAATATTGTACACAGTTTAAAAGAGTTGCATAATTTTTACCACTTCCGTTGAAACTTCTTTACTTCACAGCCGTGTCTATGAAGTTATTTATTTAAGATTTTTAAATATATTCAAAATACTTCATTAATACCATAGACTTCACTACGTTTGGTCAATTACAGTTCTAAGATTGTTACATATTACGGTAATACGAGTTTCAAAAATTTCTGCCTTTCAAAAATTTTTTAAATCCCCCAATTGTGCTGAACGATACTCTGTTCAAGTTTTAAACTTTCTAACCTAGTAATTTGGAATGGACCGAAATTAAAAATTTGAAACCCCTTTCCCCTCACTTGGAAGACAATTTCAAAAAAATTTCGTTTAGGCTGATATAAAAAGAAACTTACTGCTGGATTTCGATGTAATTTCAAATATCAATCTATGGCTTTTAAAAAAAAGTCTTCTACTTATAAGCGATGTAATATTATTATGATGTGTTCTAGTTAAATCATACAGTAGAAACTATAGTTTCTAAGCTTTATCATATTATAATTTGTTTTAAGCATTGTATGTAAAAAAACTAATTTTAAATTTGTATAATAATCATAATAATATTTAATTAAGAGAGTAGGTTATAAGATTAAAAACATATATAAGTGAATGTAAGTTCAAGTATAACTATTGTTTTTAACGGCGAAACAAATTTATAGTGAATAACACTAGACTTCTTTGGTATTTGGTTTACAGCAGACAACACAAAATTTTCTAAACACCGAAAAAAACTTCTACTACGATGCGTCACTAGACTATATACATAAAACTTCAAATAAAATTCGCTGTTTTCTGTATACTTTATTTAGGACTTTTAATAACTGGAATATCTGCTTAGGATAGGGAAACTGTGGTTTATTAATTTATTTAATTTATTTTGAGTGTGGAAATGCAGAAACATACTGAATAATTCACCAAAATTATTCCCAAAACACATCTGGTAGTTCTTTTGGATCTCAGGATGTTTTTTTTTTGGAATGTTATAAACATATTTGAAAAAGCAAGTTTTGCAAATATAGGTGCAAAATAGTGCGTCGGCTCCAAGTTCCATAATACCGCACGCAGTGTATAATTTAAACGAAATATTAAACGTTATTTTTACCTTTCTCGTAACTTTATTCCGCTTTTAGATTATTCATAATATTAAAATAAAAATAATTTATATTGTTTTTATAACAGACAAAAAATTATTAACTTTCTTATTTCTAATTTCAAACGAAATACATCTTCTGCATCGTCCCAAAATTTTATTTCAAATATGAGAAATTATTTTATACGTTCGTACGTTCGTAAGTATTGCAGAATATTTACGTTCAACATTGAATAAATTGCTTTGATATTACAAGATGACACTAATTTATTATTGCACCTTCTTTAATAATTTAGAAAGCATGTAATTTTGAGCATATTTAAATTCAAATTTGAATACTTTGCTTTGCTAGAATGACGGAGGTAATTGTTGATCCATGTATTCAAAAATGCATTTTATATTATTGACTCCTACATTGTCATTTATCTATTAAAATGAACTTCTCATGTGGGTATAAATATATCATGATGGTTAGTGTCTATGAATAGATAAAGTAAAAACTTGAAAAATTTTATTGGCCCATCCCGAGGAAGAGCCACAGCCCGTTTCTGTAGAACATTGAAATAAACGACAACGATTATACGAAACGTGGACATCTTTTAATTAAAGATGGGTATGAAAAAATTTTGAACATTTGTATTAACTCCATCTGTGTAGGAGTATTAAAATAAAAATGGAAGAGGGCCATATATAATTAGTTATACTCTTTTAGGACGATATATTATTAGCAGTACCTGGATAACCGAGCTTTGCTCGGTATTTTTTTTTTTTTTTTTATTAATTGTGTTTTTTGGAAATTATATTACGTCGACGCTAACACTTAGCCACTCCAATGACTTTAAATATTAAACAAATATATCATTACATTATAAAAATTATACAATTATAATAACAAAATCTTATTTGAAAAATATTATTCACTTTATTGTGTTGTTTTGTTGGGTTGGGTTGGGTTTAAAATGTAAAAAAAATTAATTTTACTCGTCGGTCGAGCCGGGATTCGAACGCGGGATCTCTGCATAAGAGCCTCGCACGCTAACACTTAGGCACTCCAATGACTATATGACTATAAATATTAATCAAATATATCATTACATTATAAAAAATTATCGATAAAACACGAATAAAATGACATTTTCTAAAAATGATTCCTAGCTAGATCGATTGATCGCCCCCGAAACCCCCTATATACTGAATTTCAAGAAAATCGTTGGAGCCGATTCCGAGATTCCAAATATATATATATATATATATATATATATATATATATATATATATATATATATATATATATATATATATATATATATATATATATATATATAAGATTTGCTCATTGAAAGATATAAGATAACATTGATAATAAGAATTTTGTCTGATAAAAATAATTTGAACCTGGATATGATAGTAAATTGATAAAAAGGGTGTTTATTATTACCAATATTTAAAAGGATACTTATTATTCGATAACAACTGAACAATACAACTATAAATCTTATTCTTATAATTCTTCTATTAATCAGAACATTATTCGAAAGTCAATTTCAGATGTTTTTATATCTACAGGCAGAATAGAGGAAGATTAATTATAGTCTTTATTTTGTGCTATTTTCGTTTTTCAATAGTGGAAATTACCACATTGAAGAAAAGAGGGTATTATTATTGATTAGTTGCAATTATATCAGACATTCTTTACTTTGTTTTTATTTATGAAATGTTTTTATTTTTATTTATAATACCTATGGATGTTTTTTTTATATAAAAAAAAACATCCATAGGTATTATAATAATATACAATTTATTATGAAATTAGATATAAATATACGTTTAACCGAAGATTGTTTTAAAAAAAAATGAGGATATTTGTCACTTAGAGATATTAATTTACCAAAATAATGTAAAAAGATCCGGCCTGCTACTGAACTTAATGCAGGTATTTAACTCAAGCAATAAATTTTCATTTAAATTTAATCAATCGTTTCGGTTGTTTTAGTGCATTACGACTAAATTTTCTTTTTTGCAGTCGGTTTTTTTATTTTTAAATTATTTATTTTATTTGACTTTTTAGTGTCTCGGCACAATTTTATGTACAAAATACATTTGATCAAAAACTTAATTTGAAACTAAATTTATTATTTCTAATGAAATTAAACATATGATTTTTATATATTCTGTAAATTCCTTTTAATTTTCTTTATTTTGACACCCTATTCGATATATTTGTTTAGTTATTTTATTAACGTATTTCGCGTAAACAAACCGACATTTTTTCAACCTAACTGGCGAAATATATTCTGTTGTTTGGAAGAGACGAGGAAATAAAAAAAATTACATACATATACGCACTTAAAACATTAGTTGATAGTACTACAAAATTATATATAAACTCAGAAAATCTTTTAACACTTCTGTACAATTTTTGCTGAACTAATTGTTATGTTTCATCATTAAAAGTATATTTTTATATTTTTTGTTTTTAAATTTCATTTGAAGTCACTTTTTAACGACTATGGTCATAAAGTGACTATAGTGGGTATATTCTATACAATAACAGCACACTGGATTTCTAGGCGGTCACCTACCCAAATACTGACTATATCCGATGTTGCTTGACTTTTGTGACCGTTTAAGATCAGTAATTACGTTCCGTCAGTGGGTATTTGATTTAATTTGATTTTCACAACGACATAAATAATTTAATTGTTGTCATGAAAATTCATTAAAAAATTAATTATGGACATTAAGGCGATCGCGTGCTTATAGATAAGAATCTAAAATCTTTAATGTTTCAAAATGTAAACTATAGGGATATCTACCCTATGCCTCACATTAAAAAATATTTTTTCGGTTAATATATAAAATTCTTTATATATAAAACGTCTGAAATAGTGACACGTTTTTTATATATAAACAAGTATATATTTGTAATCCCTTTTTGATTTCTTTTTATTTCATACACTACTCGATAGGTTTGAATAAAAACTCCTTTGGCAGTCGGTAAAATTGTTACGAGATGATGTGGGTGGTAAATTGTACTAATTGTATCGCCTAATTTATCGAGTACATTTAAAATGTTCGCCATGTTTTATTTTCATAATTTTTTATGACGGAAGTTACAGTAATACACATAGAAATATGATGGAAACTTGTCTATTACATTTTTGGTCGCTTTGGTTTTTGTTTTACCTTATTTGCCTTTTACCTGGACTTAGGGATCTACCAACAAACTAATAGCTTTATTAAAAAAACTTTTATTAAGATAACTCGCAATACCTACATTTAAAGAGAAAGATATGAATGAAAAAATGAAACTTAACTTAACATATTTTAAAGAAGGGAATATATAAATTATGCCCATGCAATCGTATTTAAATGTAGTAAAAACCCTAAAAAAATTGTATATAAACGAAAAACAATGATATAAATATATATGATTTTAAAATTAATTGATAATGATTTTTGTTTGTTTATAACAAATTTATTCAAATAATTAAATTTTAACAATCAGCGACTGTATATTTTGTGTGAAAATGAATTAAAATACATTTAATTTTCATATATTATAAAATATATTGATTTGTTTTATAATTTTTTCTTTATTCCAATTAAAATCTATTTAAAACATTATTGAATTAAATCCTTTATTTAAACAATAATTTGTAAATTATTAAAGCAATAAATTTGAACTAGGTACTATGAGTTTAGGTTTGTTTCGCATTTATATACGAACCATTAAATTAGCATTTTTTAATTTATTAAATTATTATTTTATTTTATTATTAAATTCTAATGGAAATAATAATAATTAGTTCATTAATATAACTGTAACAATTACAGTGACTTAATTTTATCATGGTCTTTATACTTATTTTAAACGATTACTTGTAAAATGATACTGAAAATATGCGTAACTTATTGTCACAGTCGTATCGATCCTCATCCGATGTCTCAAAACTTATTGTTGCATCCGATGAGAATGATATTATATCTAAAATTGTCTTTAAGACATAGAAATTACGTTCATAAAACTTTGGTTATACTTTGATAGCACAGAATTCAATAAGTCGATTATGATTTCAGGGTTAGAAATTAAAAACTTAAACTAGGAATCTAGATTATTCAAATAAATTCATAAACAGGCATTAAAATATACCATTAATGATAAAAATCGTTTAAAAAAAAGAACACAAAAAAACCTTAAATTTCACAAGGTTTACCAACAGAAAAAATTGAAATATCTCGTTTATTAAGTTAATATCTTGATTACTTGTTGTTTTTACTCTACGTAGGCAAATAATCTCAGAAAATATGCAATTCTTTAGTTCTGTCTAACCATCCATTTTCACTTTCTTATCGTGAGGGACATTTGAAATATGTAAGCTCATCATGAATAAAACTTATTCTCAGGATATGTTTATTGAAGTTCCACGCTTCTATTGTCGATTATTAGTAGTTTGTTTACAATTTTAACTTGAAAATTTTTAGATGTTGTTAGATTTTTTTTTTCAATGTTTATTAACAATATTCTATATTATCTAATAGTAGAAGAATATTATTTTCAAGCACAATTTAATGAAGCTTTTCATTTTTGCAACTACTTGGTATTATAGATACTAACTAGTTGCTCTATGAGCTGTACTTTACTAAAAAAAACCCCATCTTCCTTGATTGCACAAAAAGGAGACTTAAAGTTAAACGCATCTTATTGTCCTGATCATTGTTTTTCTCATTGCGTAAAAAACCGTTTTGCGTGCTTAGAAAGACAAAAAATGTGGTATTTTTAAGAATTTTCTAAATTGGGGGAGTTATCAATTAAAAAAAAACGCATATTCCTAGCTGACATAGAATAAATGATAGTATTTTTAGAAATTTTATCCATAACAAGAGTCCAAATGGAAAAACGATTTTTAGAAGAATTCGTAAAAAATTCATATTTTTGATTTGAACGTTAGAATTATTTTCATAAAAAACCTTTAAGAATATATTAAGACGGCGAATGTTCCACTTATTTAATACTTAGGACTGCTTTAGGAACTCTTTTCTACCTGATAACGGTAAAGCCAAAAGGAAAAGTTACGATTGTAGCACTCTATAGTATATATGTGTGTGTATGAACGGATGTTCCGCCATTGTAGCTAAGCTACTGAACTGATTTTGATGAATGGGGTGTCCATCGATTCGCTATTACTACCTGGGTTTGTGCGTCCACGGCTATGACTATGCCTAAATAAAAATAAGCATGTCAGTTGTTTATTTATAAGATGATAAATATAAATAGTTTTTTTTTTTTTTAAATTGCTAAAGTTATCCTCACTCCTTTTATTGAAGAACATTTTTGTCTTAAGTGATATCAAAATGAAATAGACACATCTATATATTAAAAAAATTTACTTAGAATCTAGCGTTAAGCACTCGTTATAATTCTCGTAAAAGCACAGATAAAATGGAAAGGAATTCAAAGTAAACCACAATTATCAAAGATTTTTTATGTGAATTGAAAATTTCCCTTACAGTAAGATTGTGTTAATATATGATCTTCAACATTCTTTTTAACGTCAAACATTAAAAAAAAAACCATAATTTGTTCACATACAACGTGTAATAGATTTCTGACCGCAATGAATATAATTACTATTTTTGTAATTAAATTTCTTTTTAGAGTTTTTGTAAATGAATGTTAGTTTTAGCATTTTAAGCGAGGAAAATATCATAAAACTGTAATTTTTCTCACATGCACTATTAATAATAATGCCACTAACCAACAAAAATCACTTGAAAACGCAATATGAAATTTCCTCACCAAATGGCAAATTAATTTTTTCTCAATTTATGAGTACGTGCCAACAATGACCATGCAACAAATATAAGATACAAACTATAAGATGTATAATCTAGTATCGCATTTATACCGAGCAATATTTATTATTGTTTACTATGGCATAGGAATGAAATCAATTCATTTTTAATGAATATTAAATAAAGTGGTTAGTTAATAAACTAAATGAACATATTGAAAGTAACTATGAATATTGAGTAACGATTATCTTTCTGTAATGAAGCTTTACTTAAAAACAACAAATCAGTATTCATTATATTAGAATTTGAATGGAATAAAATGAATCATAACTCATAATCACCCGTTGTATTAACACCTCTGACACAATAATTTTTCATTCATACTTAAGATTTATGTAAAATTTATATAAAACTCTCATTGCTATATTCCAAATCATACCTAGGTCTAAACCAATGAACTTATGATTTTTATACTAGTATAGTAAGTATTGTTTTCCTAATCAAAAACAAAAATTTTGTTACTCCGACTTTAAAATTTGGAATATATGCTGACGTTTTGGAAATACCTGATCAATTTTTGCTTCGAGTTCGATGATCTGTCAGTCTGTAAAATTTTTTCAAACAATAGTGGAAATGTTAAGGATAGTTAAAAACACATCGTCTATCAATAAGTGTTTCAGGGTTATAGCACTAAAAAATTATGTTTTTTTCACATAACGTAAAATTTAATGTCGACTTAATAAATAATTTTATGACAATAAAATAAAAATATATATATAATATATTTTACCTCATATCCAAATAACAACTGGGTCGGTAAAGCAGTTCTCGAGACATGGATATTAAGCAAATATATTCGATAGTAGGTATTTTAACATAATTGTCGTTATATCATGAACCACTCATCCCATTTTGACGAAAATTTCGTAAGAAACTTCATGATGTAGGTTTACATCAGTATGTTACGATGCTTGGATCAGACAAACGCAAAATCTGAAATTTGCTCGCTGGCTTGATGGAAATTGGCTATTGTACCTGTACTAAATGCATTATGGTAACTGTTAGTATCTTCCATAATTGAAGCATCTGTACCATGCTTATGATTGTGTAATTTGGCATTCAAACAAAAGCTCCTATTTATTCTCCCATATAAATCATTAGTTGTTGCCTCTGTAAACTCTGCGAATTTTCCTTAAAGATTGATAAGTAATAAAATAGAAGCATATAACGTCAATCTTAATACTCTATTAAAGCTCATAGAGGTAATTTAAAACAAAAATTATTATTTTCCACAAATTCATAAATATTTGTTCAGCAGTTTTGAAGTTATACAGATTCGTTTGATATAATAGACGGTTAGACCGGCTAATCACAAGACTGTCAGGTGGGCAAACGAACACGAATTGAAAATTGTCCAAAAATTTCCAAATCGTCTATATTTATGTAATTTTTGGAAACGGAACAAAAAAATTTTTTGTTTTTACTTTTTTACAAACAGGTTAAAATTTTTTTCTTTTTATATCAAAAGTTATAACTTGGAAGTAAAATAATTTTAAAATAAAAATATTTACGAATTTTTTTAAATATGATTAACATAAGCTAAACTAGATAATAGTAAGGAAAAAATTTTCTTTCTTTTGTATAATTCTTGAAATTGGTTACATTTCTACCGAAGAAATGGAAAAAATTTCTTTTTTTATAGCTTTTTTTGTATTGAAATCTAACTGCCTGTATCTTAACTAGCGGCCCGGTAAGTGCTTCGCTACGTATTAAGTGAAATAATAAAAAAATTTAATTGGAACATCAAATTCATTTATTCAAGCAAAATAATATTATATTAATTGCTAGCTATTTTTAAACTTAATCGAAAACATTTGGATAAAGAATATATTTTGTTTTTCCATTTTGAGCATCAATTAACAAACGGGTGAGGGTACCGACTCTAGACAAGCAACATAAAGGTGGCCATGTGAAAAACATGATTCCTCCAAATTCACACCACAGGCGTGAAGTGTTTGCCCTTGGGCTTTGTTGATGGAAATGATAAACTCACAGGATATTGTAATTGTTTGAACTCAAATATATAAATATATATATATATCAGTTCATATCAGTTGGAATCATAGGGATACGCGGTATCAAACAAACTTCTCCTTTTGATTTTGCAGTTAAAATCGTAGTTTAAAATCAAATTTGGCAATAGCTTTTTAACTGCTAATCTGGTGCCATTACACAGTTTTGGTGGATTAATAATTCGGAATAATATAATCAATGAACCAACTGTCAGATTCAAGCAATGCGGTGTCGTACCAGCAGGTTCCAATGAATTAAAAAAATTCAATTGGATAAATCATTGCCTCATTTAGATTCATAACACTGTCAATTGATATATATTTCGTGACTACAACTGGCAGTTTCGCTTGAATTTGAAAATTAATGGGATTGATATGAATGTTCTTCGGTGCTAAAATGGCGCGTACTCTCAACTAATCATGATTTCTGTAATTTTGAAGAATATTCGGAAAAACACATTCAATCAAGTCATCTATCGATTGCACAATTGAAAAAAATTGTTCGATACAGCGATCAATCCGTTGGTACTGTCGATTTGTATTTTGCCATCACCAATTGTTTTGAAAATTCAGGCAGCTGGATCATTTTTTAGGTGAATAAGCATATTATTGTTCAGTGTCAATTGTTGTACATGTCTCCAAATAACTGATGACTTTAAACAAGCATTAATTTCATCAGCAGGAATTGATCGAGGAATGACAGGCAATGTTTGACAAAAATCCTCTGACAGTAATATCAAAACACCACCAAAAAGCTGTTGATTACCACGTAAATCTTGCATTGTTCATTTAAATGCTTCTAGTGATTTTTTATTCGCCATTGTACACTCATCCCATATAATAATTGTCGTTAATCTCGTTATGTGCAAGTTAGGGTTCACCGATAGAATATTCGCTAAATCAACGATATAACGAACGTTTTGCCTGTACCACCAATTGCATCCAGGAAATATATTCCACCTGCACTATTGGAATGTGTCATATACATCGTTTTGCTGAATATTCAATTTGGTTATATTCGATTGTACAAATAAACGCAAATCATAAGAATTGAATTCCTGCTCACGTTGCAATTCACGGTTAAAGATACGAATGCTTTATTATCAATCGTTAGACACATATCTTCAATTATTATCAAAGCTTCGTTGTACATTTCCAAGGTTAGCAACAAATTTTGACAGCAATTAACAAAATGATCCGCCATTTATTGAATTCATTTCTTACAAAAATGTGATAAATGAAGAACCGCTGGACCGATTTTGTGCAAACTTCACATAAACTATTTACTAAATGGTCCGAACAAAGCTTTAATATTGGGTTTGGATAGGTGAGCCCGTTCTTGAGTTATAAAATTACAACGAAAAGTGGCATTTATTTTTATGTATATAGATAGATAGATAAGATATAGTATTGAAATTTCAACCAATGAAAAATGCGTCAAAGTTCTTCAAATAATTCAAAAGACAATCATGAATTTATGAACAGAGAAGCATTGTATTAACCGACTAGAACAATGTGAGATGTTATTAATTCGTTTGTTTATATATTTAGTATAGCTTCAAAGTGATCCCTTAACTAATTTGAAGAAAAACTTCTCATCCTAAGCGCAGATGTGGACACAAATTTAGGGTTGCAATTTCATCTTAATGAAAATTGTTCCCAGTTTTATAGAAAAAAAATTTCCACTAAAAATTCACCTCAAAATAATGAACTAAAATGTAAAAATAATTTTAAACTTAAAACTTCTATACATAATTTCTTTCAGATTAATTACTCTTTGAAGTCGCGGCGCCAACCATATCCTTAAAATTGATTCGTTGGTACTGACTGAGAAAAGTAATTGGCCATAAGGTAATTTTTAATTGAAATTTTTAGGAAGCCTAACTTTTAATTTAAAATTAATTTTATTTTTTAGTTCAGTATTTGGAGGTGGTTCTTTTGTGTGTAAATTTTTATAGTTTTAAAAGAATAAACATAGTAAATCTCACAGCTAACTTTTTATTATTCCAATTATTATTTAATTATAACAATTAAAAAACTTGTCCATAAAAATCAAATTTTTCATACTCCATATCTTTGATACAAAAGTATTAATTTTATTGATATTACTATGACTAGAAACATAAATGTGTGAAGACTACATGTTTTATAAATTATTTCAATTTCCAACTTATTGATTTTTGTTTTGATAGAAATGATGCTAAATGATAATCGAATTTGTAACATACTCCAAATGAGAGTTAAAAAATATTCATGCATAAAAAATTTGATATATTATTTTTATCGCGGGTCTGCCTTCAAATTTTCAGGTCGTTGGATCACGGGAAAATAGTTGATATTAGATAGAAGTTTTTTCAACAGACTGTCTACGAGTTTAAAGACTGGGAGTAAAACATATAAAAATCAAAACTTTTATTCATGCGAAAAAAAAATGGTTTACGTATGATTTTGATTCAAAATCGGTTAAAGACAAAATTTATTTCGTCCAATTCAACAATATTTATCGAAAACGCCATATTTAAACATAAACTATTCATTATAAGATAAAAAAATAAACTGAATAGTTTCTTGTTATTTGGGTAAAATTTTGAAGAACATAAAACTTGTATCGAACAAATGAAATAAAACAACATAATGGTATTGAGAGAAAACAAAAAGGAAAAACAATGATGAGTTTAAGGAAGAATATAACATAATACGTTATATGTACCTATGTGGGCATAAATAGTAAGTGTGAGAAATTAGTTAATTACTACAAAATCACATATTAAATAATTCTTATTCCTTAAAATTTAGAAAACCTAGTATTCTAAAAAAACCTAAATTTCATGTATGTAAAAAAAACAACGCAATGTCGTATTGATTTTTATTGACGAAGAGAATATTAAAATACTCAACGGATTTTGAAACATTAACTGTACTTTGATATTTCGATGATTTCGATGTTTCTTGATATTGCGGTAAAAATTGTGTGGCAATTTCTTGTTTCTAACAGCCTTGTTTTTTAACTTAGCTTATAAATTAAGATTTATTTTAAGAATTGGAATTGGCCAAGTACAACACAGTTTCTGAAAATTTTAGATATATATGTTAAACAAATCTTAAGTTTTCTTAAAGGATAAATGCTGTTTACGAAATATTTGCTTCCTATTTAAAACGTGGTTCCTTTATGCCTAAAAACTTAATGACGGCGAAATGTAGGTTTTTATTTGATCAATAAATAATTTCTGCTAATGAAGACTTTCCAGTTTGCTTATTTAAAGGAATACAACTTACGGAATTTGTAGAAACAGCTTTTATAATTTGATAAATTACTAAAAGTGTTTTTGAAGCCTCTAAAAAGTGGTACGAGTTATTTCATTGTTATTTTATCGGATAAATACCTGTCTACACTTTATATATAATCAACTCTCTTTAAGAAAGAGCTGTTTAATACAATAAAAAATATTACAAAGAAAAAACGAATTTAACAAATTGGTAAAAAAAAAAATTTCTCTGCGAACACATATTTTTTGTATTCGACGTCAATCGCATTTATGATTAAATAACGATTCATCAATGTTACTTTTCTATATACTCAAATGGGTTTTTACACTTGAACAAAATTTGCTTTTGTTTCAAACGGCCTAGAAATTCCTCTAAAAAAATTCTTATCAAATATGCTGCTGGTTTATTATTTTCTGTTAAACAAATAACATATTAAGACCAATACTCATTACAGAATGAAATATATATAATAGTCTATTTTCTCAAAAAAATAACTCAATGATTGAAATTTAATGTATGCATAACTTTGACCTGAATACGAGCTTTATTTGAAAAGGTTTTGCAGTAAAAATCAATATTTTATTTTATATTTAGAATTGTTTTTCCTGTACTCAATAGGTTTTATTATGCAGAATAAATTATTAATGGTGTAAATTAAATTTATATTTTTACACACTCTGAAGAATAATATTTAAAAGAATGATGATGAGAGATATAAAATTTTGTAATTATTAATGGGAACTCTAGGGTTTTTCGAATAAATTTCGATTTTTCTTGATAATTTGATCTAGGACATTAGGGAAAAATCGAAATTTAGATATAAAATTATTTATTATTATTATATATCTCTTATCATTAATTTAATCAAGATTTTTACCATTTTTAAGTTTAAAAAGAATAATTAATTCTTTTAGGTCGGACCATCTGCTACACTGATTTTTAATAAAGAATCATTATAAAAAAATGGTATGATCTTAACTCCAGAGATTCTTACATTCTGTTAATCTTCTCGAAGCCGTAACGAAAGTTTTTTATTTTTACGAACCATTCAAGTGTAAGAATTATTAACCAAATTTTTGTTTTCTCAGATTACAATCCATCCTTTAAAACAAGGAAGAAAATACAAAAAAATTCGACTCCTGCCGATTTAAGCCACAAATATATTCTAAACTTCTTGTCCTAAAAATTTGCAATAATGTATTTTTAATAACTATGAATAATACTTGTTAGATTTAATACAAATGATGTGGATTCTATACTATACCTAACTGTTGCGATTGTGAAAAAAGCTAACTTTCAATGATGAAACTATCACGTCAAATTATTAGGACAGCTTTAATATGAATCTTTATCGGGTTTTAAATCTTAATTAAACGAACACCAATTATTTTGTAGGTTTCAAATGTCTTTTATTTTTGTTATAGTTTTGATTTAAGACTTAAAAAAATAGCGTTTTTCAAAATGTGTTTGGAACCACTGGAAAAATTGATATAATTATTAAAATTATTAATTTTAAAAAAACTTTGCTAAAACAGACACAGAAAAAAATCACACGTAAGGAACCATTTACTTATTATTATGTGTTCTAAAGGTAATTAAATCTTTCGATTAGGTATTATTTATTCTACAAGGCTGTGAGCAGAGATTATAGATTAGATTACACTCAAACATTTTCAAACATATAACGATATAGTACTCATAATAAGCCGGAGAATATAAAAAAGTGGTGATACAGCTCTGATTTTAAAAATTCTTGAATGTACGAATTCCTGAGGCCTTCAGGAACATCCATCCGCACTAAGCTTTGCCTAAGTATGAAAATTGAGAAAATTTTGAAGGTTTTTGAAATAATAATAGTGATTAAAAAAATTAAATATTAAAAATTACACATAGAATATATTTAATATATCTTTTCGCGGTTCTAAAGGTAGCTGATCACGAATTCAAGCTTAAAAATTAACTGAAGATGGATTCAACTTAAAACCTCGTAGAATTGAAACAAAAAATACATACATTATCAATTTTTCATCTCGGAAATGTCTCTCAGGGGTTTTCGTGGCAACTGATAGCAAATCGAAAGTTTAAAAGCAACTGAGCATAGTGCAACTATATTAAAACCACCTCTAGAAGTGACAGGAATAAGAAAATTGGTTAAAAATTCTAAATTGCATATCCGGAATTTTTGAGATAGCTGACCACAAATCAGAGAGTAACTGAGGAGTGCTTCCAAAATCTGAGGATGGTTGCAATCCCATAAAAAAACACCATTTGAAGTGACTATGATAAAAAATTGGGACTCAACTTCTAGGGGCTTAAAATATCTTCAGTTGCTTTCAGATTTATGATCAGCGAATCAGAAAACGATTGCCGAGTATAAATTTTGAATTAAAAAAAAATTGTTTTACCCTTGTTACTTTTAGGGATGGTTTTATTGGGATTGCAATCTTAGTTGATTCTAATCATTTGACTTGCGACCAGACCCCATAAACCCCTCAAACATGATGTCCGAAATAAAATTTTGAATTTAAAATAAGTTTTATCTCTGTTTCTCCTAGATTGTTTTAACGGGGTCGAAATCACAGTAGCTTGCATTATTCAGATTCATAATCAGCTACCTTAAAAACTTCTCGAAGAGCAATTTCATGGTGAAATTAATAAATTTTCAATCACTAGTACTATTATTACAACCTTCTTTTCTCAATTTACGTAGTAAGGCAAAGGTTTCGTGGTGATGAATATTCCTAAAGGTCTAATTTTAATTACAAATCGGTGTGTCACACCACTTTACCATATTCCAACGATTTTCCGGCTTATTTACTGTGTTAATATATGAAATGAAAAACAACCGGTTTTGATTTCTAGACCTTGACCTCAGTTAAAACATTATATATTTGTCTCACTCTTGTTGGCATGTTGGCACACACATTGCGATCAATATAACACAGAATTCATTCATACATATAATAGCAAAGCAAGAGAGCTACTATATAGCTCACCCATACACGAAACAAACAACCCACTATGTTTTCTATCTACTAACAAAATAATTTTCTCTGGAAAAAACCTTGTGCTATACTTAAAATTACGTAATGTTTTATGTGGTCTGTCTAAAGAAAATTTGTACATTTGCTAATTATTCATTATATTCTTGTTAACTATTTTGTGATACAAAGTTTCGAATAGGTCTAAGATATTTTCTGAATTTTGATAATCTTACAAATTTATCTTATTTCTAAATGAAATATATAGCCCTAATTTATGAACCTTTGAAATAATCAGTTCCTAATTAAAATGCCATTGATGAAGTATATAGCCATTTCAAAGTTATATTCAAATTCTGAATAGTTACAGTTATTGCAGACCATTCAGAAATTCACAATAGATTTTTATGTGCTTCAGTCACTCACCAGCCTTAATGCATCAATATAATATAATAATAATAATAATAATATGCACGTGGTCCTGCATATTATTTCTAAAATATTCATTCAAAAATATTAACAAATAATATTATAACTTTAATTATGAACAGAGCTTTCCTCACAGTTTTGCAATTAATTTTTTTCTCTATATTTTAAGTTTTTATCTCTATCACTTCTTCTATTAAAATATCCTATTCAGATATTGAATGTGCTGAGCTGATTTTTGTGGAAGTTCATTATATATTATTCACATAGTGTGTATATATAGTATATGCCTACAAAGTTAAAAAATAGATTAAAAAACTTATATTTTTTTACTAAACTTTAAATTATTGAAAAATGTAGCAGGTTAATGATAATTCGCAGAACAAAAATAAAAATCATATGATTCGATTAAACAAATAGTTATTAAAATGTTATTAACAACTATAAGTTAGTAAAACAGAAATAATTTGGATCACAGAATGTATAACAAAAAATTTGTTTACTAAGAAATACAATATCTCACAGCATTTCAAAAGCGTTGAATAAGTTGTTCATTTAACAGCTCTTCAGGACGATTTTTATGTTTATTCATTTCTGGCATTTCAAGTAGATTCATTTTTCTACCCTTCTACTCTGTATGTAGAATTTCGAATTTTATGATTTGTTAACGACCTTATTCCTTCAAGATGAGCCTGAGTATTGAAGCTTGCAGGGCCTAAAGTGCTATTTTTGTGATTTTTGATGGATCTTCCTATCTGTCCAATGTAAATGCCGGAACATTCTTGACAGTATATTTTGTAAATGCCAGATTTTTCTTATATTAATTATTATTTGTGTTTCGTTTCTCCAGTAAGTAAATAGTATTCGGATATATTCATTTGGTGAGACATTGTAAAAATATTATTTTATGTCCAGGGAGGCTAGTTTATAACTACTATTATGGATGTATTCGAATACTATCTGAGTTACTAGAAGAAAGAAAAACAAATCCAGGCAAAAAAGATGAAATTTTACATATACTCCGCTCGATTATCAAATACAATTATTTTGTCTCTTATAACAAATATTATAAACAAATCAATGGTTTGACAAGGCCATTAAGTCTCATATTGGCGGAAATCAATACGGATACTGTGGAGAAAATGCTCCAAAGCACGAAGCCAAGCAGCACATAAATTATGATACAAATATTTTCAAAAGATACGATCTCTTATTGTACATTTATTCAATTCTAAGAACATCAAGTACAATTTACACTTGAAAAAGAAAACAATACAATTAATTTCTTAGATCTTTAAATCTCCAGATCTAAATAAAATGACGAGTTGATTCTTTGCATCTATCGAAAGCTTTCGACAACGAATTTAACAATAACATCTGAATTTTTACATCCTATTTTACAAAAAATGGCGGCATACAACTAGCAATCTTCTTCCCTCTTACACCAGAAAAAAGATCGGGAATTAAGCACTATCAAATATATTTGAGAAAAGAATGGGTTTAACATTTCAACATTCAACATGCTTATATAAAAAAATCAATCCAAAATGGCAGTTGACTGAGTTGATTTTATGCAATAGATAAAATTTCTCAATATTACGAGATCTTGACATGCTATGTGCAAACTTCTCAAAGAACAGCTCGGATATTCCAAAAAAATTATATCCATATAGAATTTCATCCATAAGCATATTTGGGTAATATGCTTTATAATAATAAACACAGGCTAGGTGAACATGAAAAATCTGTCATTTACAAAATATGCTGTGAAGAAAGGTCGGGCAATTCCCTTGGGAAAAATGGAAGATCCTTCAAAACCTGCAATAAAGAAGACCTTAGGTCCTAAAAGCTTCAATGCTCCATTTTGGCGAGTCACTTGAGGGAATTCGCATGTAAACTTAACATAACATTCGAAATTCTGTATACAGAAGGGTAGAAAAATAAACATACTTGAAGTAAACATAAAAATCATCTTGAAGAACTGTTAAACAACCGAACAGATATAATTTATTCCACGCTTTTTGAAACACTGTGAAACACGTAATTTTTACCAGACTGCGGCAAAGGTAAAAGGATGGGTTATGATTTCAGCAGACTATGTATGTATGTCGTTATGTACGGATGTTCGTTCCATCATTTGTTATTACAGTGGGATGTCATAGGCTATATAAAATAAAATCAATATGGTGGAAATAAGAACAGAAAATGTGGAGGTTAAAAATAATTTATTCTTTGAAACGCTAATTGGGTATCTTATCCCTAAAATATTTTAAACTACTGTTATAAAAACTATTTTATGAAATGATTTTATCTGTTTCCAATCTGTTCCCATATAATTAACTAATTATCAAAACTCAGAAAATGAAGAAGCCGGAAATTTTTGTAACTAAAAACTTTTTCGGTCTACTAAAGGCTACTAAAGGCAAAAAGAGTTTAGTAGTCTTAGAACTGTATCAAGTCTCCAATAAGCACGATTTCCATCGAAACCAAAATCAATATATTTTAAAAACAAAAAATTTCTACAAATTTCTTTGCACTTGTATAATACTGCAAGTTATAATACAAATTAAATTATACGCTAGTCGTTTAAATAATTAACAATTGAAGCATTAATGATTAAATAAAAGTCATAAATTGTTTTGAAATAAATATCCAGACTACACAGGCTACAGGCTTTTATTTTTAGGTGTGGATGTATGTGTGTGTGCATGTAGTATGAACATCAACACATTAGAATGGATGTATGTACTTTTGTCGTAAACATTTAATCTACCGATTTATTCTTACGATCCGAAAAACGTAGGCTATATTTTATGAGAAATGAGTATAAAAGATGATCCAAAAGTAATGGTATCAAAATTTTTTTATTATTCTTTTTGAAATTTTAAATAAAAGAGCTCAATAAGCACAGTTACAAAATATATGCATTAATACCATCCACTTAATCCTGAAATATTTTAAATAAAAAAAGAGCTTAAAAGAACTAATACCCTTCTACGGTAATGTACTCTTAAAAGTACGAAAAAGAGCAGATTCTTATCCAAAACGTGATAATGTGATGTCCAGAGGATAGCCCTGGTCGCATGCCAAATATCACTTATAATATATTTTGTTTAGTACAAACAATAATCTTTTCTTGCTTCGTATTTACTTTCGGAGGGTTTTAGTTCTTTTAAATTTATTTTTTAATGGATACTGTTTTTTGAAAATACTTTTAATATCCTTTTGTTTATACCAATCATATTATGGTTTTTATTTTTGTCTAGCGATTCTATTTCATTTTAAAATAATTTATATTTCTATATTGAAAATTAAATATTTTAAATCTATTTTGAGAGTAAAAATTTTATACTTCATTAACCGATCACAAGGTTTCATAAACTTGAAATACGATCATTTTACTGTTGGGCTAACCTAAGATAAAATAATTTAGAAAGTATTTAATGCTTTCAAAAGCACATCAACGCTAATAAATGATTTAATCCTATTATGATTATCTACGGATATTGCATGAACTTAACTTAGCCTTAATAATAGCCTTCATTTCATGAGAAACCTAAATAAAATGTTTGATTCCTATTGATAAAATGCATTATATCCAAATTAATTAGTTTTAAAATGCTTTTTTTATACAATAAAGTTCAAAAAATATTTATCTTCATTTGAGAAAAAGAAGACATGAACAGCTATATGAAAGTGTGTACATATTTTAATACATGGTACATAATATAAAAGCTAAAAGTATAAAATAAATATAGCCTATGGGGAAATTTTATATAATTTCGTTATCTTGACGAGAATATTTTTATACTGAAAAATATTATTTTCGCTTGTTTTCTAAGATTTAACACACACACAAAACGAAAAGTGTGAAGAAAAATGTGGGAAACTTTTTAATTGTGTATTTTATATTAAAACACGTCATCAGAAATCGGTTCGTGACGTTTATATTAAATTATTACTTTAATTCTTGATTCTTCGTAGTAAAATAATATTTCCATATACGAAGGCTATATATTGTAGTTATCAATTTTTAATATTTACGTTATTGATTTAAAATTGAAACCTCTATTCAAAATGTATGTTCATAGAAAATTATAAATTACGGTAATCAAAATGAAGACGTTATAAATCCCACTATCTACACTCTAAATAAAAAAATGTGGAATATTTTGTGGAACAGTAAAAAAATAATCAAGTAATTAATATATGAGAAAATATAATTAATTTAAACACAAATTTAATGAGCATTTTTCCTCGGAAAGCTTTAAAACAATTCCAGTAAACTACACCACCGCGGAGTGTATAACTTTATTAATTAACAATAATTTTAAATGTACATTTTAAGTAATTGAACTAAAATATTGTATTTTTTTTTTAGTATTATGTAAAAATGTAACTCTTCAAGAGTAAAATGAATATTTCAAAATTAAAATAGGACCACATCGAACAGGGTAATTCAGGTTTATGGAAAGTGTCATTTTAAATAAACAATCGAATTTTTTTAGCAATTCTATTTATTTTTCAGAATCCAGGTAATTTATTGTGGTAACTAAGTAGCATCTTTTCTGAAATTATTAAAATTTTCATCAATGATACCCAAAGTTATTACAATTTGAAAATCACTATATTTAAAATGGTGTTTTATTATTCAGGAGAAAACCCATTTTTATTTTGCGTATGTCATTAGGTAGACTTTTTAACTTCTAAAAGATGTGTTGTATTTTACAACCGTTTAAACGAAATTAGGGAGGAGGTAGAATAAAAAAAATATTTTCAAATATTTTTGATAGTTAAAAAGCACTTAAATACGAGCAGCATATAAATTAATCAAATAACTTAAGGAAAAATTTACAAGATTAAATTTTAAAATTGCATTCTTCTAAATCGCACCTCTCATTTCCTTGGTCAATAATTGTTGAATGATCAATAATCGAAGAATTGCATTGATCTTGGCTGGTTTTACAGGATTTTCTTGTAGAATTACTTCAGGTAGAACTTTGACACCCATCTTGGAAACAAACTTGATTGGGCTTCATCTAAGTTGAAGAAAGGCTCTTCAGCTATCGATATATTATTTTGGGAAGATTTCTTGAATAAAATGTATTTGCTTTGTTGAATTGGAAATGCCTATACTAGCAGCCCTGTTGAAATAAGCCGAATTGAAACTTCAGTCGCAAAGTTGAATAATAACGGGGAGACGCATGAGTTTTTCTCTATTAATGCATAGACTCTATCAAGAGGTAAAAAAGAGTGTCCTGTAATACGAAACACCAGTTCAATCGAATTCATGTTAATTGGTGACGCATTGTAAATAAAAAAAAAGTTTATCGAATTATCGAAACAACTTTAACGAATTTTGGTTCAGTCGTCCACATCCTTCAGAACAGAGCCCTATCTCTGAATAAGAGGTCAAGTCAAAATAAATCAGGAAGTGTTTTTTCTATATTATGTCCCCCCAAGTATAGCAAAAATATGTTTTCCGGTGCCATGGGGCTTTTTGAAGATCTCCCCACAATGGTGAAATTATAAATATATAGTTACTTTTACTAGTTGCATACTTTAATATGTACTTTAGTCTTCAATCGTTGGAAAAACCAAATTATACCTCGATTGTTGAATTGTAATGACTCTCATCATAAGTAAATTTTTCAAAAAAACCTTAAATACTGCTCCTTTCCTTAAATAGATTTCCTTTAATGATATCCTCTTCCCCACACGACCGGTAATATTACGTTTTTTTGAGAGGAGTTTGACTTGAAATGGTAAAACTTGCAAGAAATAAACAAATATAGATTAACAAACCCGTTTCAGGATTTTTTATTTTTAGCTTTTTTTTTTTTGCATAATACTAAGTACTTTTTCATGAAACGATTTTCTTGATAGGGTGGGATCGTTTTACAGGAAAAGATTAAATACATTTCAAATTAAAAGTATCCTGTCGCATTTTGTCTCGATAGGAGTAAAACTATTTATACAATTCTTTGATGTCATTCATCGTCAAATTCATACATTTAAATATTTACGTCTTTTCGTGTTTGTTAGACTTTTCGGAGCATGCTTAAAACAAAGGAAATAACCAATATTGAGGAAAACTGTGAAAAAATATTATCATTATGCTTAACAATGGCTTACCTTTCAGCTTTTTGTTCAGTTTGTTTTCATTTTGAAACGTCTTTTGCTGATTTTCCAAATTTTTATGGTGCAGCTAGAGCCACAAACCTTAACTTTGCTTCAAATTAAAAATATCATTTTTGCAATGCCAACAAACTGTTACCTTGATATTGGAAAATATGAATATGGAGAGTTTTGCAATTTCACGTCTCTGTTCTCAGGCATCGCTCCGATAGTTTCTTTTAAAACAAGTCTATTTTATACCTACCAAATACCCAGAATTTATCACTCCAAGAAATCTATCAGCATATCAACATACCTAACAGAAATCCAAAACTGGATCTATCAACACAAAACTCGAAAATACCCAGAATTTATCAGTCCAAGAAATCTATCAGCATATCTACATACCTAACAGAAATCCAAAACTGGATCTATCAACACAAAACTCGAAGTACTGAGAGAATTGAATTTTGTTTTGGAATATAGAAAATTATACTGAGGTATTTGAAAAATTAAATGGGTAAAACTGCGACTCAAATTTTTATGAAAACATTATAAAAGGGAAATAAATTAATTTGAAATATAGCAGGAATATTCAACAAATAGATTTCGTGCAATTTGAAAAATAATTCCTTCAGGGGTTGAAACGGGGTAAATTGTCTAAAAATCTGTGTTTCAATTCAAGGTTTGTGGGGTTGTAAATAACGTTAATATCATGACATTTGAAAATTATTAAATTTGAACAATAAAAAAAGTAAAAGTCTATGCATTATCATTTTTTATTGACCAAAATAACAAATTTAGTTCCATTTGTATTTATTTATTTATATTGATTCCAATTCTATTTATACAATTACCGCCATAGGCTGTTACTTTCTATTAGTTCCTCATATTTTCTATGTAGGTTGCTCACTATAAATACCTTGATGCACTACATTTGTATTGAAAAGGCCGCGTACTGTTTTGGTTTTATAACATTGAAATTCTCTTACAACTCTGGATTTACGTATTAAATTTTAAATATTGATTTTGCATTTGACCTATATTCTATTTTATATGCAGAAAGATCTTGAATGGTAAATGCATTTATAATCAATGAGAAGAAAGAAGTAAAATTTAAGCAGATGATCGCAAAAATTTTACACAAATATTATTCAACTGAAAGTAATACCCACATTCCAGAACCACCCAGAAGTATAAGTACCAGTGTTCATCCCTACTAGATAGCTGTGGTTGGTTTGGTTTCAAAAGAATCATATCATTCGAGATTGTATAGCTTATAGAACTATTATATAAGAGAAAAATAGATGAAAGTACAAATGGTGGTAACACAAACAATGGTGATGCAAATAGGATAAAATAAATTACGAACATAATATATTTTATTTGTAAAAAGGTGGAGCATAAATAAATAGTCTAGTGATAAATATATGTTTATAAAAACGTTAATATACTCACATTCGAATTGAAATATTTTCTGGAAAGACTTTTTTTAAAATGGTGTAAACGTTTCTAACAGACGATCGAATAGTTCATCATAAATTATATAAATTATTCTAATGAGTAAACAAGTGACCCTAGTCAAATATGAGGTCACGTTAAGCGAGAATGTTTGATACAAGAACAGAAGCTGGCTTTGAACTAACTTTGACCCTATTTTTATAACGAAGTTCATTTAGTGAGCGTACAGTAAGTGATTGACTTGTTTATTCTCATGAATGAGAATTATTTCCCCATTACCGGCTTTTAACCCGGAATTATATTATTTTCTATACACAACGTAATTTGCAAGTTTAACTGTTTGATTTGGAGTACGATTAGATGAATACAGATTGCTACAGGTTTTCGTGTTTATTGTACTTAATATCTTCTAAATGCTGGTATTATTCATTCCATTGTAATATCTCTTCCATCATCTTCGTCTTCAGATTGATCACTAGAAATGGCAAAATAAACTAGATATGATTTTGAAAGTGTTTTTTATTTAAGCAGATTACAAATTTAATCGGGCATACTTTTATGGATCTATCATTTTTTTGTGTATGAATTTAGGATTTCGAGTACTAATTTTGTTTCTTTGGTGTATTTATGTTATAGTTCTAAAAATTTTTCAGTACCTTTATACGGAAAATTTAAAAATTTGGTTGAGGATAAAATAAACTTAAAGCTGGTAGCATAAATTTGCTTATTTAGTTTGTAAATAAAGCTACTCAACGTGATTTTTCATTTAGAACTACTTTGTTCGCTCGGTTCTGATATTCCGGAAGAGTCATTATGTGGTTAAAGATATTTTTTTGTGAATTATACTTTCTTTTTGTATTAATTCCAAATCATCCCCACAGGAGGCCGAATAATACGGCCTTTTTTTGATTAGGTCGGTATAAAGATCATGTGTAATGGTGCTTTTCTTGCAACATATTTTATTAAAACTTTGTTTTGTTTTTATTTATATTAAATTTTTATAATAAATGACTAATTTAATTCCTGAAATATTGAATTATTTTATTTATTGATTTTGACGTTCTAAAAATACACGAATATAGTCATTATAAATCTAGAAAATAAATCGTTTAGTGTTGAGAAACTAACGTAAAGAACTTAATATTGACGGGGGTCCTCGGATCGCACTATTTTTTTCTACCAAAACCTGGTTCTTGGTATTGTAAGAGGTGCCATCAAAAAATAACCGCGGCAAAATAAGAGTATGAAAAAACTGAAGGACAAAATAATCGCAGGGGAAATAATAAAATGCGGAAACCGCGGAAGAAATAACCGGATAACAAATAACTACGGATAAAATAACTGAATAACAAAATTTCCGCAAAATTATTGACGATTATAAAAAAATTAGAATTAATCCATTAGCTTGCCAGTTGTTATTAAACAAAATTAAATTTAAATTTGAAATTTATTAAAATAAAACAATAAATTTATTTTAAGTTAATAATAAATGTTAACAATTAATAAATTATCTAAATGTTTTAAAATTTGGTATGCACAATATTTACATGAGGGTACAATAAGGGCTTTCTTCTCAAAGATTTTCTCAAAAATAACTTTTTAATTTAAAATCGAATTTTATCTTTACCATAGAAATTTTCCTACTGAAGCCTTCCGTTTTCATATCAATACTATTCATTCTAAATTTCATAACAATTGGTGAAGTATTTTTTGAGTTATTTTTGTGTAAAAATAGGATGAAATACATTGTATATTACATGTAATTTATTTCAACACCTCGTTAAAAGCACATGTCTTACATAAAGGAGTCAGTGCGCTCCCTAAAGAGTCCAATTCCTGTTAAGTACATGCACTTTTATTAAAAGTTAAAAACAAAATCAATATCATGCAATTATGTAATGTGTGTTTAGGATCATTAGCAGAAACTCTCTTTTTTAAACGGTAATCAATATCTATAAAAACTCGTTTACGTTTAGCTGTAATTCCTAAGCCAATATTAGGTTATGAGACCCGTTGTTTGTTGTTTGTAAATTTTTTTATAAACTCATCAAATTGATGAAATGAAGGATGGTACTACACGAATTTTGTTCTTAATAGTACTGTGTCAAGATTCAACAGTGACCCTCGGTTATTTTATGGTCCGATTACTATATTAAAACTTGCATCCCCCAGATGATGGAACATCCACACATCAAGGAATAATGACGAGCACACAAAATTAATGATATAGATTTATTATTAAAATAATTTCTACCTTTTCAAATGTAAGGTCTATAAGAACTAAAGTAAACATTGTCGTTGGCTTCAAAAATAATTATCAAACCAAAAATGTTGTTGTATTTTAATCATATATTCGCCAGATTTAAAATTTATCTATAAATTTAAGATATTCTATTTTAGTAGAAACAATTCACCTAAGTAATAAGCCTATGGCATTTAATCTAGAGATAAATAACATGCAGTATAATCTATACATACAGGGTAATCTTTAAAAATTATGAAAATTATATATCAAATTTCTTATTGAATTAATAATACTTAACTTAAGACTTAGAGGTTCGAAAGTAAGAGGAAAAATACATATTTCAAAATGGTGGAACTGTTTCGTAACGAAAAGATATCAACCGATGATTATTCCAAACATGACTTATAATCTAAGTAAGAATTCGACATCATTAAATTAAAATGTTGGCCCAAATAAAAATTAGATGAAATAAAAATGATTAAAAGTTACTAAATTTAATAATTTTGAAAGCTCAAATTTAATTTAATAATTTTGAAAGCCAAAATGCTCAATTTCTAAAATGAATTCAATTTGCATTGAAATAAAATTATTATTAATTTAATTTCTGGATTTAATTAAAAACACTAGACCAAAAATGCATGATAATAAATAGTTTCAGGCATGACAATGAATGTTCTCACAAAATACTAGTTTAATTTCTGACCAAACACATAACATACACTGTTTTGGAATTTTTCACATTTTTTATATGAGCATTTCTCTTGTGGAAGGTAATCACCACAACCTAGTTAAATAATCGCCTATAACTTATACATATAATGTACAAAAATGAATACTTAAAACTATGGTGTTGTAATGCAATTTACAAAATTAATTAAAATGTAATAATTACTTAAGATAATCCATGAATTAAATGTTTTCGTTGGTAGTTTTTTGTTTGAAAAGATTTTCTGTTGTATGCGCACTGTATTTTAGAAAGTATATTTCTGGGTAGAAATACCTAGTAGATACATAAATCACGATTGTTAATTAAATATAAATATTAAAGCTTAATATAGACAAATTATTTGCGAAAAAAAATTCATCCAGTGTATGTTCCAAAATTCATACTTACTTGATAAATGTAGTTGTTTTAATATTCTGGTAATGAAAAATGTCTAAATTTGGCTTATTTTCTAAGCTTTTATAAAAGTGTTTTTTTTAATCACATTTTCGATAGTGTAAAATATTACCGATTATTTAGGAATGAGTTCATCTATTTTATCAGGTTGGTACAATTAAACAATTGTTTATTATGTTTCGAGCAGGATACTGTTAATTTTTTTTAAATTTAACAATTGTTATCTGAAATAATTATTATTAACTTTCTACATCATTTAATTGACCTATTTTTTACGTAAAATGCACCGAAACAAACATATCTAAGGAAAGCTAGAATATAAAGACAGTGTCGCTTTTTCTCGAATTTTTCAATATGGTGGCAGGTATGGGGTCAGGAAAATACTGTGTTTTATATTTTAAAAATTATCTAATCTACCCTAAAGACCATATCAAAAATTTAGAACTACCAGACCGTTAGTAAGAGAAATAATTTATTGGTTATTTATTGGATTGTAAATCTACAACAATTTATTCGGTAAATTAAAAATTATTCTTTGTTTTGCTTTGATATTTATTGCTGACCGATTTAAAACGGGTGTGTCAATTATATCACTTGGAAAACATAAAAACATAAAATTTTCAAATTACTTTTCTGAATTTTTGATTGGGTAATAAACCATCAACTTTGCTAATATATTACAATTTGTAAATCAATTACTTGTGTTCAATTGTTTTTAATAAATATTATTTTTAAGTTTTTTATTTGACATTTTGTATAAATTTAATAAGCATAAATTTTGAGAAAATAAGAACAACAAGTGAAAACATGAGGGCATTCTAATTTTTAAATTTCAAATACCAGTATCATTATTATTAGAGCAACAAAAATTTAACGAAAAAATTTTATTATCCTTCTGATAACTATGTTTTTCCAATATTCGTTATAAAAAGATTTAGTTTATTAGCCAATTAGGTAGATGACTGATACTAAATTAAATATATTTCACATAAAAATTTGCACCTAGTTTCATTACCCTGTAAAATAAAATTAATTCCAGAATCTAAAAATATGGATAAATAATTACATATCAGTTTGAATTTTACCCGTTTATTGATATCTTGCTACAATTGTAACTAAGGTTATGGATTGTAAAATGATCATTGTTTGTAAAATTATAAATTAACTAAAAATCAAAATTCAAATATTAAATTAAAATTAACTCAAAAAATGTAAAAGTTAGAAAGCTTAAAAAGATTATTTTACATCTCTTTTTTTTTTGAAAATGGAATTTTATATGTAATCGATATTGAGTTATTCAAATTTGAACTTAATTTTTGAACTTCTATATATATTTTAAAGTAGATTCACATTTCATTATTGTTTATTTTTCGTTATATTGACTGAAGACATCGTTTATTTCATCAAAATTTTTTTGTATTAACTTGACAAAATTGCAAGTGAAAGTTTATCTTGGACCATAAACTATGGCCCATATCCCAAATCAATACATTTCTTCTCCGTTCGTGATGGAATAATTTATATATAGCATTACAAAGATTTCGAGTCAATCAAGTGTGGAGTATTTTTAAATACATTTTGTAATCTTCACTAATTGCTAATGGCTCTTTATCAAGATTACTTAGGTGAATTTATTCATTTCATAAAAGCCATCATGGTTTATTTTTAACGGCTAGTTTAATTTATTAAAAAAAAATTTTTTAATCACATTATCAAAAAAAAAAAATTAAAATTTACACAAAGCCGATCATAAAAATTTTTTCATTCAGTTAATTGCACGCGAAGAATAATTATTATAATATAAGTATAATATTTATATTTTACACCTTAATCGATGCGGTACTACAATATAAATGTCTCTTTTCTAAAAATATAAATTTGATGTGTTTGTAAAATTTGTACAACATGTACAAATATACTTAAATATACTTTCGATTCTTAGCTTGAATCGAAGCTAAAAATCGAAACATAGAAAAAACATGTTGTACAAATTTTACAAACACATCAAATTTATATTTTTAGAAAATAGACATTTATATTGTAGTACCGCTTTGTGTAAATTTTAATTTTTTTTTGATAATGTGATCAAAATTTTTTTTTTTTTATAAATCAAACTAACCGTTAAAAATAAACCATGATGGCTCTTATGAAATGAATAAATTCACCTAAGTAATCTTGATAAAGAGCCATTAGCAATTAGTGAAGATTACAAAATGTATTTAAAAATACTGCACACTTTTTTTATTTAGTAATAAAACACGATTTAGCATATTTTTAAAAAATTTCTGTAATTATCTTTGAATATTCTTTTATTTTTTACTAATCAAATTGTTCAGCGTTGAGTTTTTATAAACTTTATTTAGTTGATAATAGGTAGCCACTCGATTGTTATTATTATCAATTGTTGATATATGATTATTTTAGCGATAATATTCGCAATAAATTCAGTTAATAATAGATATCTGTATAATTAATATTTATATTGTCAACATTAACTTAAAAATGTTGTCAAAGTCTTTAAACATAAATATTTATAAGTTTTTCATGTTAATATGCCACTTTCAGAAATCTATGTTCTTAAACGTAAAATAAGACTACGATGTACCCAGTTCTGCTACTTATCTTACAAGTATAGCAATGGGAATATTACCTTCAAAGTGTTTAATAAAATTAAAAATTAAATTATTAAATTATTAAATGCTACAAGAATTTTTAAAAAATCCAAGATCTATATTATCCGTTATATACACATATATACTAGTTGTACTTGCGACTTCTGGCGCAGAAGATGTATGTAGAATAAAGATGGTCTTTGAAAGTAAAAATATTTAACAATGTATTGACTTTTGACCTCAGTGTTCGCTTTGCTCGCATGGTTAGCAAGGCAGATCTTCAGTCTATAAACCTTAAAGGTCTGAAGGCCTAATATTTCTCACCACCCGTTGGGTAAAATAAATAAATAAATTTAGGCCCACTTCCTTCGGTCTCAGTACTCGTTTCGCTGGTAATGAGAGGTGTAGAAGGTTTTGTGCCAACACGCTCGTTTCGCTTACAAATAATATACTTATATTAAAATAATGGTTAACAAAATTGAATAGCATCTCAATATGTAGACACATCACAAATCCAAGAATTGTTTTGGTTTAGGTACAGTTTTAGTTTACTTTAGGTAGGTATTACATAAAATTTTTGACAATTTACAATAGATTTTTATAAAAATTGAATAAAATTAAAAACTAGAAACTAAAAAATTTGAATGATATAGACTCTTATTGTAATTTAACTATTCATTATAAGAAAAAATTTATATTTTATTTTTATTATATATCATGACTATTATTTTTAGCCCAGAAATTATATCATACCATTACATAGTGAGGTTATGACTTGCCAGTAGTTAGATATAACCCAAATTTATTAGCTAATGAATGACTGATCAGGCATGTGAATAAATTCAACTTCATTTAAAAAACGAACAAAAATTGTTTTTTGAAACAAATCTATAACATTAGGATAAAATTAGGTAAGTTGAATCTTATTTCGAGACGTTTTTAAATTAAATAATTATTACTATATGTAATAATAAAAAATTTTCTCAGATTCTTAAACCGTGCCAAGATAATTTTTTTTTAAATATTTAATTTAATTTTTTCAAATCGATAATTCTGAATTTTAAAAGATTGTACATAATTGTTTTGATATCAACGTTATTATCTTTCATGTTTTGTGATAAGTAAAAATAATCTTAATAACTCAATTTTATTGGAAAATTTATATAAGTAAGTTTTTTTGGTAGTGAAATATTTTATTTAATTCAAAAGAGAGCGATTCATAAAAAAAACCAATAATGAAAATTTTAGAATTCTGTTTTGTTGTTAGTGCATTAATTACAATAACAAGTAAGTTTTTTTAATTATTTTCATAATTGTGTTGGAAAAGCAGAACCAATCAGAAAATGAATTTTTGTTGATTTTGGAAGTTATTCAAAACTTTTCAAAACTTTTGAAACCGATCTGTGAAAACATATCAAAGTTTACATAATATTTCTTGCACATCCAATTTGTTAATTTAAGCCGAAATTACATTGGCATTATAAAATATTTTAAGTATTCTGACTAAATAATTTATTCCAATATTTGAACTACTTGTAAAGATTGTTAAATTGTATGAAATCCGTTCATAATATATGAAATATGAGTTGGATTTGAATGGACATCGGCGTGTTATTGTGGGTAATCTAAAGCATTTATTAAAAACATGTATTTCTTCTATCTGTTACTGTTGTAAGAAGATATTTTTTTTTAAATTCTTGATATTATCCGCATAGCATTTTCAAGTTAAAGCAATATGCACTCATATCACATATTATTGTATCAATGAAAGTATTTTAATTTAATAATTTTAATATTTACAAATAGTTCAAATATTCAAATTAATTGTATGTATTATATTCAAATTATTAACTGTTAGATATTTATTATCTGTTACGTAATAATAATTTCAGGTAGCTTAATTTTTATAATCGTATAAGTGGCTTGGCGAAATAAGCAAAATCAATAACATGACGTTATTTATATCATGATTTCGTTTAATTCATCACAATTATAAAGTATTTTAAGATTTACAATTATCATACTAAGCATATGTATTTCCAGATATTCATAATATAAAGTTACTTTATCTGCTTTATTTACATTTAATATTGTCTACTTGTATTAAAATGATTTTATAGTTAAAGTATAAGAAATGAATTTAAAAAATAAGGAATATTATTATTATCAAAGGAATATTTTTTATTTTAGCAACGAAGAGCTTGACAACATCAAGCCTACCTGAAGGCAGAATTATCGGAGGCGAAAATGTGACCATAGAACAAGTTCCATATCAAGTATTGTTAAATTTAAATGGAAGTCCATGGTGTGGAGGTACAATAATTAACGAATCTGTTATACTAACGGCAGCGCATTGTTCCAAAGGCATTAACGCAAAAAGTTTCTCGATTCAAGCTGGATCCACTTTTCTGGATACACATGGGGGTGATAATGTACACAATGTTTCAAAAGTGTACGTTCATGAAGGATTCAGCATGTCAACTCTAGACTATGATGTTGCCCTTCTTGTAGTATGTTTCTTTCATTTTACATTCATAAAACAAATTCGTTTATTTATGTATAAATACCATTTTTAGCTGGAGACTCCCTTACGTTTTACGAACAAAATTCAACCACTTTCTTTACCAGATGAAAATGAATTTTTAGAAGAAAATGAAATAGTTGTCATTTCTGGATGGGGCAATATAAAGGTATAATCTTTACAATACTTTTGAACGTAAGTAAAATTCTATTTATTTCAGGAAGGTGGGTATGCAGCTACTGTTTTACAAGCAATTAAGATTCCAGTTATAAATCAGCCTGTGTGTCAGAAATTATATTCTAATTTTATGGAAGTTACTCCCAGAATGCTTTGCGCTGGTTATATTGAAGGAGGGAAGGATCATTGTCATGGTGATTCTGGTGGACCAGTCGTATCAAATGGGAAAATACATGGTATTGTATCGTGGGCAAACGGATGTGCACGACCAAATTATCCTGGTGTTAATACTCGCGTAACAGCTGTTCGCCAATGGATTCGTTCAAAAGTTGGAATATAGCTGAAAGGAAATTCAATAAAACGATATAACAATAAAGTTTATATTAAGATAATGTGTATTCTTTCTTACCAAAAAGTCATATGAGCTTTAATTTGTAACTAGTTGCTTTAGATTTAAGCCATTTTCAAGCATTAGAAATGTTTTAAATCATTCAGATGAAATAGGCTCAAATCATTCCACAAGTAAAAAATATCAAGCCATGATGTTTGTCTTCAACTTACCCATCAATACAAGCTTCCAGACTCAATATTTATTAGAACAAATGGATATGGAGAATCCAGATGACGCGATTTCATAAATATTTGCACTAATTATTTTTTTCTACCAATTATGTGTAGCACTTTGTTATTCGATATGTGGAAAATTCATTTTACGTGTTGTATTAATGGCCACACAACTCACGGCGTTATTATTCAATATGTTGACTGCAGCAGTGTCAGTCAACATTAATTATTGAGCAATAATTTTGAATAATATTGTCTTATATGGGTTGAAAAATATATTGTACAATAGAATGAAGAATCATATATTGAGCGTTTAAGAGTCACATTACACAAATTAAGTAAATAAGTAGAATTTTTAGTAAATTCACATATATATTGTTTGACTATTCACTTAAAAGTGATTCTTACTGTCTTTAAAAAAAACAGAATATATGCGTTCCTTTAAGCAAAACATATTAAACAAAATAGTATATATGTGTGTGTGTATGGTAGTGAGTGTGATGTAAGAGCTACCTCTTAAATATTGTGTGTGTCTAGTATGTGACATGTTTTTTTTTGATAATTGATTTAATGTATATTTTATTTATAGAAAAAAAATAGTATCATTCTCCTATCCTTCTCTATATAAACTATTAGTGCGCCAAATTTCATACTTCTCCGTCCGCCCAATTTTCGTTAAAAGTTCCGAGTAAAAAGTTTTAGCTTCACATATTAATATATAGATGGAGCATGTTGGTTTTAGTTTGATAATAAATATGTCAGAATAGTTTTGTATTTGTGATAAACTTTTAACTGAAGGTAAAATTGTTACTGCTCAACATGGTATGAAGTCATTAATCAATGCAGTATCGAAAGTTTAGATGACTTTTCGTAATATCTCAATAACCAGATATCTATTTCAATACATGAAGATTGTCGTAGAAATTATACCCGAAAGTATTATATTGCTTCAGCTAAAAGACAACGCGAAGAACTAGCAACGAGCACATCAACAGTAAATCCTCCTCTTATAAGATCACGGGTTCAATTACGATATCAAGGGCCCCTCGATTTTTTGATGAATTTTGGCAAAACAAGCCGAAATAAGACGAAAATGAAGAATACTAACTTTCTTGTTTTCGCCTATTTTTCGAGTTATCGAACTTTTTTTTTTCGAAAATATACCCCAAAATAACCATATATTTTTTACGTTTATTTCACAAAATAATCACAATTTAACACATTTCACAAGATTTAATTACAATTTGTTGTTACAATGAATAAAATTTCAGTCATTAACAACCAAAATTTCAATTTATTTAAACGAAATAAACATTTTTATTTTAATCACTATTTTTGCATATTTTATATACTTATATTTGACTGAAAAAAATTAACTAAGTAACATTATTTTGAAATATTATAGCAAACATTAAGAAAAAAAAATTCCTAAATGAATATAATGAAGATTTTATTGTTGAATTTTATATAAAATATTCATGCTAAGATTTCATCGGCAAATCAAAAATTTAAGTTTAATCACAGGTTGAACGTAGAGGCCAAAACCAACCCGACCCGTGAAAACTATACCCCACAAATCTATGGGTAGTTTAATCACAGGTTGAACGTAGGGGCCAAAAACCAACCCGACTCGTGCAAACTATACCCCACAAATCTATGGGTAGTTTAATCACAGGTTGAACGTAGGGCCCAAAAACCAACCCGACCCGTGCAAACTATACCCCACAAATCTATGGGTAGTTTAATCACAGGTTGAACGTAGGGGCCGAAAACCAACTCGACCCGTGCAAACTATACCCCACAAATCTATGGGTAGTTTAATCACAGGTTGAACGTAGGGGCCAAAAACCAACCCGACCCGTGCAAACTATACCCCACAAATCTATGGGTAGTTTAATCACAGGTTGAACGTAGGGGCCAAAAACCAACTCGACCCGTGCAAACTATACACCACAAATCTATGGGTAGTTTAATCACAGGTTGAACGTAGGGGCCAAAAACCAACCCGACCTGTGCAAACTATACCCACAAATCTATGGGTAGTTTAATCACATGTTGAACGTACAGTTGAATGTTAATATTTCATAATAATAAAAAATATCATGAATAATAATCCCCAATAATTATAACAAAAAATTAATTTTTAAAACATTTTGACATTTACTGTTAACTAATATTTAAAACATTTTGACATTGTACAGCACCTCATTTTAAGAACCTTTTTTTTTTTTTAATGTTTGCTATAATATTTTAAAATAATGTTACTTAGTTATTTTTTTCTCAGTCAAATATATATAATAAAAAATGGCGTGAATATGCAAAAAAGTGATTAAAATAAAAGTGTTTATTTCGTTTAAATAAATTGAAATTTTGGTTGTTAATAACTGAAATTTTATTAATTGTAACAACAAATTGTAATTAAATCTTGTGAAATGTGTTAAATTGTGATTATTTTGCGAAATAAACGTAAAAAATATATGGTTATTTTGGGGTATATTTTCGAAAAAAAAGTTCGATAACTCGAAAAATAGGTGAAAACAAGAAAGTTAATATTCGTCATTTTCCTCTTATTTTAGCTTGTTTTATCATAATTAAAAGTCAAATCGAGGGGTCCTTGATATCGTAATCGCCCCAGATCACGTGCGTGCAAGTGCTTCAGCTTTTTTTTTACAAACCTTGATTTATTTTACGATAAGGAATTGGATAAAGAGCATGAGAGAATAATATTCTTGGATTATCGACGTCGAATTTGCCAAGGAAGTATTCTTAATTTCAGAGATTCAATTTTGTAAATAGCTCGGACTCGTTCCGATACTATAGCTGAAGCCGTTATTGCACGAGTCGAATATAAATATGATTTGGTTGCTGCTGAGGCTAAGTATTATAATGATTGCTATTATTTCTTAAAACCTTCCACTGGGGGTAAAGTTGGTAGTCCTAAAGATGAATCTGGTAAAACTACAACTACAGGACGATAAAGATACGACTAAAACTTAAGCATTGGGATAATCTGATTATCACTAAAAAACCGGGAGCATCATGATTTATATGCTTAAAAAACAATCATTATCATATTTTTAATCAAGCTTGGTACGAAAAGAAAAATGAATAAAAAAGAAGAACGCTTTAGAATTCAAGAAGCAGCAGCAGGTATCATTGGCAAAGATATTCAAGCTGCAGTTTGATATTCTCAATTCCAATTGATAATTCATTCCAATGCTGGAAACCGGAAATGACTTGGTGAAAAATCTACACTTGCCTGAATGGTAGATGCGTTTTGAAATTTGTGTATATTTATGAATTATGTATTTATTTAACAATCTACTTCTTTTGATATTTACTCTGAATGATAATTTAGTAAAATCCACCGATTGCGTTGTATAAATTGAATAAGTTTTTAATCACACTTGAAAATGACATTTGCTGTCAACGATAGTTATTTTTGTCACAAAACTTATATATTCAAATATTTACTAATCAAAATAGTTAATGATATATAATGTTGACGATTTCTAAATTTTCATAATAATATTAATCAAACTATTTATTTTAGTAAATCATCGTTGTTCAACTCTCTCACCACGATTCAATGTTTCAAAATTGTTGCTAAGCAAGCATATACATGTAAATATATTAACTTTTCTCCCTAATAATAAGTTCACGAACATAGGGTTTGTTTCGTCATACCGTTTCCCTTTGTATGAAATAAGTACAGAGATTGAAATATCCACCTACACATATTATACAATATTCATGTATTATATAACTTCAAACCACAATCTTTCGCGCACGTTGTGTGACGTTATAAGAACTTATTTTTATGTAACAATAGTGCATCGTTATCAGATCGTCGTCAGTTGTTTGTTTCAAGCTTTGTTATATTGGATAGGGAAGATCAAGTTTAAAGTATTGAGGAACAATATCATAAGGAACTCCTATATGAATATATGAACTTAGCCACACGTATAGTCTATGATTTAGTGACGGATTTATTCCTTAAAATTTTAATGTAATTTTTCATGATAACGCCCTTAGCTGAACTCATGTCTTAAAACTTAGTATAAGAATTGAGCTTAAAATAAAATTATATGTATATAACTCACAAGAGAAAGAAAAATTTGCATTCGTGGTGACTTCTAAAGGTAATTTCTTCCCAGAAAATTATGCATTGAATTAATAGAATTATAGAATTAAATAATTAAAAATAATTTTTAATGTTTGGAACGTCATCTTATTTTCGAAAATTATTTTGCTATCAAATGAAAATTTTATAGCAACAGTATTACTTGAATAATACACAGCCTTAACAATTGAGCAGTTGAGTGATAAAATTTAATATATTTCACATCAAAATGTGAAATTATACTCAATACCATACCAGAACTTGTAAGATAATTCAAAATTGATTCAAAACGAAGAAGTATTAAGCCCTCAAAATTTTTTAAATTTTAAGATCAAGCTCGATAAATGTTTTTTCCATGAAAACTTTTCTTGATTTTTTAGGAAAACACCCTTTTATCTATCTTTGCAGCTCTTTTGGCTTTATTATCCACTTTTGTCAAAGGGCTTTTTTTCTTAAATATCGAGAATAAATAAATTTCCCGAAAATTTTTTTGCAAAAACAGCGAATCTTTATTATTCTTTTAAACTTCCACATATATGTTGCTCATAGAATTTTTTCAGTTAAACGTCTCATAGGCTGAAAGTTTCAAAATAAATTTTTTCAATCTTTAAAAAATTATGCAAAAATTTATTTAATTTTTTCAGTAGTATTCTTTATATATGCCTTTTATCTGATCATTTAAAATAGAAAAAGGTTTAATTGATTGTGGATGCATAAAACTGTAAATGTCAAGCGTCAGGATCATCCTTTTCTCAAACATGTGTAATTTGCAGGTTAATTTTGCAAAAAAAAAATCCATTTTTATAGGTTTTTTAAGTTAAAGTCAAGGATACAATTTTTTTTTTTTAATCCAGAAATTTATTCCAGTTTCTGAAATTTCACTTTAATTTTCTATGTGACAATTGATTGCTAATATATCTAGGATTAAGGAAAAAAGTATATTTTTTTATAAAATATCGTATATTTCCGATGTTAACATAAAGACTTAAAAACAAAACAAAAACTTGTAAACTAATAACAAGTCTACCCAGTCTTTGCATTGGTTTAAAAAAAAAAATATAGAAAAGAAAAAAATTTTCTTTGAATGAAATAAAAAAAAAAATCTAAACTAGTTTGTCCTGATATTTCTTGAGATTCACCAATAACTGGTACTATAAAATAATATTGTTGGAAAAGCTCAATAGAAGAAGCTTGAAACTACAAAATGCTATAATTTTCACAAAAAGAAAATTTTCTAATTTAATTATTTCTTTAGTTCTTATTTTCAGCATTATATCATTAACAATCTTATGTATTGTAATTATAAATGAAATATGTATTCAAAATACCAAGGAAGTCACAAATGGCTCCGGTTATACTTGAACGATGCGATCAATATGCTGCACATTTTCTATAGAAAAGAAGAGATAAATAAATTTTATTTTAAATTTCAAATTTATATTTTGGTTTCCATGGAAATGGTACTAATAGATGTAGTATGATAGTCACATACTATCAGCGAGTACTTGCAATAAAAGAAATTTTTGGGGTGGACCACCCTTTTCACTTTGTGGTATAAAAACTTATGACATATTCCCGGACCTACCGAATACCCATAAAAAAAAATTCATTAAAATCGATCCAGCCGTTCTTTAGTTATAAGTACTAACACGACTTTGTTTTATATATATATATATATAGATTTTTTTTTTTTAATTTTATTTTAGTTTAGGTCGTTTAACACAACTAGGATATATATAGATTTAATTTACAATATTATAATTTACAATAAAATAATAAAAGGACTGGAGAAAGATAGTCAACACTTATGCTCAATTTAAATTTTAACAATTAAAATAAATAGGTATATATTTTCTTACATTAAGTACTGCCATAGCATCCATCATCTTCCGGTAATGATTGAATCGGAACTTAAATCAGTTTATATATAGTAATCATTCAGTGGCTTAAAACTAAAATATGATAATTATTGAGCGGTTTTGCGGACAACTTCTACTTGTTAATTGTGTGTGACGGTGATGCACGAGCATCTTAAAATTTCACATTTTCATCATTTTTTCATAACGCGTCTAAAGAAGTATGTATAACTTCAAAAATAATTAATACAGCAGAAGCAAGAGCGAAAAAGATCTTCTTCTGCCTATGAGACTGAAACATAATTACTTTTTGTATCAGGAGAATATGATTTTTTATCTATATATATAAAAATCAATTGCTGTTCGTTAGTCACACTAAAACTCGAGAATGGCTGGACCGATTTGGCTAATTTTGGTCTTGAAATATTCGTGAAAGTTCAGGGAAGGTTTAAACGGCGAAGGTAGAAACATAAATAATAAGTAAAGAAAAATACTATAAACGACAATTTAATTTTCGAATACAAAATGTTCCTAGCTGTGAAACATATTTTGTTTTTATTTTTCTCACATGTTACAAATCATCATTTCCATAGAAACCAAAATCTAATTTTGAAATTCAAAATAAAACTTCTTTATCTCTTCTCACTAGCAGTATGACGAACTGCCAACTATATAAAGTGTGCATAATGCATTGTTAAAGTATTACCGGAATCATTCTTGGTTCAGGAGGTCCATATACCTTTCATTAAGTGTATGTGTACCCCAGCAAATACCAGGTAAATACCGGGAGCATATAATGTACCGGGTGCACACTAAATACCGGGAATCCGATAAGAACGGATTTGAAATTCTTCCCCTAAGGGTAGAATTGCATCCGCATGTAAACGATGTCATATCATTTATTAAAATGAGAAAAATAACACCACAACGCGTAAACCGGGTGGGAATGCTTCAAAATATAAATTATCGCGTCACGGGTATCCCACACCAAATAGTGGGTTACACATCAAATACCGGGCATCCCATAAGAAAAGATTTTCTGAAATTCTTCCCTTAATGCGATGAAAATCAGAGACAAAGTTTGTATGGGACAACGGAACTTCTGCGTCCAATCTGCTTCAAATTTTGCATGCAATCGATGTAATTAATATCAATTGTCACCGCAACGTGTGCGGGTATGCTTTAAAATATTTATTAATATCATTATTGATTCTAATTTGCCTTAGCTTTCAGTATTAAGAAATAGAGGAAAGTTGTTAAGAATATGTTATTATACTTAGAAAATGTTGAAGTTAATTAGAAATATGTGGCAAATCGACGTTTTTCGGGCCAGCTAGTATTTATATATAAATTATGAGTTCATAAACTAATACTATTTGTATCAAGAAAATATGATTTTTCAATATGTATGTACCATTTGAAGTGTCATTTGAAAATTTGTTGTTTATTATGGGTATTTTGTTTGAGAACAGAGCGTTAATTATTATTATTAATACTGATGATGAGGTGGACAACAAAAATATAGTAATTATTGTATATTCATTTTCCATACCCATAAGTCATTTAGAGAAATAAATATAATTAATTCTATTCTGTAGCCAACTTCATCATGTAATTTTAATGATATCATGCGCGCGCAGATCACAAATTCACTCTTATCCAAACGAGCCAAAAGAAGTATAACTTCAAAAATATTCTGGCAATACGTCTCTAGTATATAGATAACATTATTTTTCTCATTTTTCGCCGAAGTCAATAAACTGTGTAGTGAATCTCGTAGTAGAATAAAAGCGATTTTACTTTGCTTACTATTCAAAAACAAATATATTATACATTTTTATTATATTTTGCACATAATGGAGTGTGGTATAATATATTTTTTTATGTAATATACAGAAAAAAATTGAGGTACTGCATAAAGATGAACTTTGTAGATTAGCGTATTACTTATAATTTTTTTATTTATTAAGTCCATTATTTTATTTTCTTACGGTGTATGCTGTTTACTATTAGTATCAGTGTGCAAATTATTTATAAACATAGTTTGAATTTTAATTAATTAAATTGTAGTGTATTTTTTATGGAGTATGATAATAGCTACGTCTTTTTATACCTTTTCATGCAAAAACTAGGGGAAAATCCAATTATGTTTAGTATTTTTAAAGCAGGATATCCAATGGTTTAGTACATTATAGCACTATATAGAGGTAGGAATAAATACTATTTCCCAGTACTAAAGTCTGCAATTTGAAAAGTAAATGTAGTAGGTAAAACTGTTCAATATTAAACCAATTTTTAATTTAACCGATATAACCTTGTATTTTTGACTTGCAAGTACTGTATTTTATTGGGCACTAATTATCAATTTTTCAGATTTAAACAGCAAGAATGTACTGAGTGGTGGATACAGTGATCCACAGTGATCAATATTTCTATTCAATCAAGAATAATCAATGATTTTTCTATACATTTAAATGTTTAGAAAACAGTATTCTGGAATCGACATTGCTAATATTCCGGATATTGGTTTTAATATTTAGTCATCACATTTATCAACTCTAAATTTAAAATCGTAACCTTAAACTTAAAAACAAAAACCAAGAAATGCCCTCTTATTGATTATAATACTTAAAAAAGATAATTGACTCTCTAAGATTTCGATAACAAAAACCTAACGTAGATGCATGATAGTAACACTACATGTTACCTGTCATGTTATGTTGTTGAAGACTTTATAAAAAATTTTTAAGCATAGCTATAGCAATGTTTAATTATTTATTAACTATCCAATGGAAAGTTTTTGTAATGGGTTCAATTTTGAAAATCCTGAATTTGGACATATATTAATGTTTCAAGATCACTAGAACCAAAATCCACCGCTTTTAGAGAGAAGCGTGTGTGTGTGCGCATGTATGTACGCTCGAAATTTTTTGTGTCGATTATCTCCAGAACAAATAATAATATAATTCGATAAGTAATTACATAACTTAGAATTGAATGAATTTTTAGCCAAAATCAGCCAAGCCATTTTTTGTTGAGAATAAAAAATATAAATAACGACCATTCTAAACCCATATCAATATAAATAAAAATTAGTTGTTTGCGTCATAAAGTTTGATATTTTGAAAAAATGATCCTAAATTATAATCTTACTGAAAATTAAAAAATATTTTTTTTTTAATTCAACCACCAAAGGGTTGACTAGTTTGTTCAAATTTTGATTTATAGGTAAGAATACAGCCCAAACCGCAAACTAACAAAACCTCAATCCATAAAGGAATGAAAACAATATTTGATTTGATAAATGCAATTTTTAAATTGCAACTACCAAATTGATTTTAGCTAGATTGGAATATTTTATCTTAATAATTCGTCAAAAATTATAAGGTTATGATTAAGTTTACCTACTTATTTAGGCAAAATACATTATTCAATATATTATCAAAATAAATAATTCATTTATAACTACAATTTGCCACTTGGCAAGCCTTTTGGCTGTTGATTACTTATTTATACCCGAACAAGTCGGTAATGCTTGTAAGTAATAATAATCAAATGTAACGAGTCGCAATAATTAACTATGTTTTTCTCTGCTAATTAATTATGTTTTTAATTATATTCTTAACCCTTCGTCGGTAAACCTGGGTATTTTGTACCTCCGTTTTTTTAGCAAGTTGCTCCAGTTTTTTAATAAAAAATATATGCAAAAATGAATTTTTCTACAATTTTATGATTGATATGTTAAGTTGAAGGTTTCACAGATGAGCATGAATTTTTACGAAATTTTTTGAGTGCATTAACAGGTTGAAAAAACGACCGGAACAGGTTTACCGACGGAAGGTGTCGAAAAAACGTTTACCGACGAAGGGTTAAGTTTATTGTTGACTTATTTAAGGGTTATACTGTTTGATCATATTTCGTATTTAAATATCATTTCTAACTTGTAATAATACAAAATTAATGTACAAATTTTAAACATGGCAATAAATTAAAAAATGTACTTGTGATTTTATTTAAAAAAAAACATATACAAGTAAAATTTTAAAATTAACAGTCTAACCGAATCCATAGATTATAAATAATAAGCCAAGAATAGATTTACGACTCCTGCCCTCTACCAAAGATTTTTTATTTTGAACCATACGAAATATAAAGCTTTGAATTCAAGATAAATAATGTACCTATGCTTGTGATTCGGTTAAATTGTTTATTTCGTTTTTTTTAAATAAAATTACAAGTTTAATATAATGTTAATTTATTACAATGTTAGAAAATTGTATATTATTGTTAGAAAATGTATTTATTAACACAACTAAAACAAAACACTGATATTACATATTTATTTGATAACTGGATCTAGTAATATTAGCAAAAAGAATGACATTTAATGACACTTAAATCAGTCAATTACACTAGAATATTATTAAAAACACGATTAATTGGTAGAAAAATTATAACATAGAGGCTTTAAGTATTTAGAGCAGATCACGTGCTATTATTATATGTTTAAATATTTCATTTTTTATTTAATCTTATTTTATTGGTATCAATTATTCACAATCTAAAATAGAAAAATATAAGTTTCAAATCTATCATCATTACGTATACATTTACAGGTAGTATAAACATCAGTAAAGCATATATAGTATTTTTTTACTTGCGCAATTTATGAAGGTTTATTTTCATGACAACATACGCTGGCTTCACGCGTTAAATTGGGTTGCATGCTCAATTTAGAATGTACTGCCATCTTGAATTCATTTCCTGCAATAGTAGTAGCATCAAATAGGCCTTTTCAAATCGTGTCAAGCACAAGCCCACGACCAAATTTAGTGCCAAATTAAATAGCGGTAGTTTGAAATTTTCGTACTATTTCCAGTCATAATAGGTGTAAAGATACTACTATGTTTACACTTAAGTCAATTATTGGAAAAAATAATTGTTGGTGTTGTGTGGTGTCTGTTTATAATACAATAGAATCACATTGTGAACAACTAAAAAGATGGCTAAAGTGTCATGGTGCCATGAAAAAAGAGTGAACTTATTTACAGGTTTTTTTTATTTTAATTTCTGGATTCAGCTACTTTCAGCTATACAGCCATTAACCAAAGGGGGTTATTATTATTATTATTATTATTATTGTTGTTATCATTATTATTATTTTTATACAGCAAATGTGACTGCTGTTTCTTAACTTTATTGATTGGTCTAAGTCTGTCATTACGTTACGTCAGTCCGGGGTCTATTGACTGGTTAATCATTAATAAATTCAATTTCATCTTCCTTCTAATTATATATTCATAATTTCTTATAAAATCTTTTAAATAAGTGATTGACATGCAAATCATTAATAAATTCTATTTCGTATTCCCTCTAATTAAAACATTTTCATAATTTTCTACAAAATCCTTTAAATAGCTCCAAATTAATTCTATTACAAACTTTTGAAATATTTATAAACGACATTCAATCCTAATCATTTCTAATTAATTCCAATTCAACACCATGAAAATATAATAGGACTATTTTATAAACCCTAACGTATTTTTATTTTTTTAATTCAATAGCAATAATACAAAAATGAATCACGTGCGAGTGTAGTTAATTTGTGCTCTAACCAAATAGTTGCAGCGGCTGATTCCATACAATCATTATCCAAAAATTTCATCAAAATCAGTCCTTTTCTTTAGGATAAGTTAACTCACATACACATTTTTATCCAAGAAAGAGTTACCAAAATAGTTATCTATCTTATTATATATATAACTAGCGGCCCGGTACGTGCTTCGCATCGTATTAAGTGAAATAATAAAAAAAATTAATTGGAACATCAAATACATTTATAAAAACAAACAAATATTTTTTTAATTGCTAGCTATTTTAAAACTCAATCCAAAACATTTGGATAAACAATAAATTTTGTTTTTCTAATTTGAGCAGCAATAAACAAACAGCTGGGGTTACCGACTCTGGAACAGACAACATAAAGTTGACCATGTGAAAAACATGATTCCTACAAATTCACACCACAAACGTGAAGTGTTTGCCCTTAGGCATTATTGATGGACATCGCAAATGATAAACACACAGGATATTGTAATCGTTTAAACTCAAATGGCAAATCAGTTGGAATCATAGGGATACCCGGTATCAAACAAACTTCTCTTTTTGATTTAGCAGTTAAGATCGTAGCTTCAATCAAATAGCTTTTTCATATATAGAATAATCGCTAAAATCAAATTTGGCAATAACTTTTTCACTGCCAATCTGGTGCCATTACACAGTTTTGGTGGATTAATATTTCGCAATAATATAATCAATGAACCAACTTTCAGATTCAAGCAATGCAGTGGCATACCAGCCTGTTCCAATTAATTTAAAATTTTCCAATATGTAGCTATAATTCGACTAAAGGATTCGAACCCAAAAATCCAAAATAGAGATACTAATGAACACATAAATTGCGGTATATATATTATATATATATATATATATATATATATATATATAATCATAGGGTTCGAATAATTTTTCTTCATCGTAAGGGGTTAAATAACGGTGATATTCATTAATGAAGAAATATGGAATGTTACAAATCCGAGGTACAAATCCAGCATTCATAAAGTTCATTCCCATCGTTTATATGAAAATATTTGTTTTTTTTTTTTATATATACAGATCACATATTTTAATATTGCCTCTTATTGACATAAAATTTTGTGTTCAGTTCAATAAGATATCTAAAATAGATGATTATTTTTTAATTATTCAAGTTTGTTTTAAAATTGCCTTGAGTTAACGACCAAAGTCACAAATTAGAACAATTTTAAAATCTCTTTTGTATTTCACTTTTTTCAAAAATTATTGTATTTCGAAAGATTCTGGTATCGTAGTCTATTTTTTACACCCAGTAGATTTATACAAAATTTTTATTTCTCACTACTAATTCAAGATATTCGTATAATCGAGAAATGTTCATTTGAAAAGATATTGAGTGGTTTTAATGTATAAACTTTAAATAATAACTATAAAATTTGAACAAAACACTTTACAAACTATATTTAAGATTAGACTTTATGAACAAAATTGTTTTTTGCATTTCCCATTTCTTCACACGTCATTCAATGAGTGCAAATCGGGTAAGATATCTTAAGTGTTGAAAGTTTAAATTTTAATTATCTATTGGTAGACAAAACATTTGAATTCTGTGTGAACTCAAAAATGTTAACATTTTTGATACAACTTACAAAAATCAAAATTATTTCTAAGTCTTTTAAATAGTTTTAATTTTTCTTAAGCAATTAAAGAACGGAATAGAATTTTTAAAGCCAGTCTAAATAAACTTAACAATTTAATTATCAATACAAGTGTACTTTATAACAACAGAAATTAAGAAACGTATCTTTCTAATCACTGTGTTATCCTAATTGAGTTTGTCTTAAACATAATGATCACAAACAAAAACAGTCATTTTTATACATATGCTCGATCATTTTTTGTCCATTTTTATTTCAAATCTGCTCGTAAATGACTATTTCGAGGGTTTCTATTATACACTTACTTTTTAGATTGCCTTTCACAAAATTTTTTTGTAAAATCAATGTAATCATAATGAATAAAAATTACACTTGGATAACTGATGAAATTGAAAACTATCAAAATTAAATTTCATATTGTACTTGAAGTATAGAACTGCGAAAGGCTAAGCTTGGAGACGAAATATTTGCAAAACTATTACAAAAAAAGCCGTTCCACAAAAAAAAAGATTTATCATTATTTATTTATAATATGCAGCTGATTTGAGTAAAATAAAAACCAAAGCAAACCAAGGTTAAATTAATGTTCCAGATACTATGCTTTTTAATAGTCACTGGGCTACAGATCTTGTCAACGAAATAAATAATTATTTTGTAAGCGAAACAAATACCTTAGATATAAATAAGTTAGTACAAAAACCAAAATTAACGAAAAATTAATATAATAATAGTATCTTTTCCCACCCATGTACACCACAAGATTTCATTTGTTTGAAAAAAAGTCCTTTTTTTGGATTATTTATCAGTTACCATTCAAAAAAAACCTTCAAAGAATGTATTTTTCCCCATTTGCTATATTGTGAATATGTTTTGGAAATGGAGTAAATGGAGTTTACATGGAGTTTTTTCAGATCTAATAAAGATATTTTGTGTTTGTGGAGTTTTTGATGTTTGTGGAGTTTAAACATAGTTTTTTTTTTTTTACAATTGTATTTCTATGATATTTGCTACTTTTTCGAAGGAATTAGATGAAAAACTGAATAATTTAGTGAGGTGTGTTTTTATTAATTAATAGTAAAAACATTTCAACTGAAGTTTGAGCTGTAAAGTCTCGTTTACTCATCTGTTTATAATATTTACACGCTTGTAAACGTGCATATACGTGCAAAATACTCATTATAGTGAGTCTTTGGTACGCTAGATAATGTGCCAACATAAAAATCCACAACACCTCAGTTGCACATCTCCACATTACTCTGAATGAAAATTAATAATGAAGGCTCATGATGAAAATCTAAGTTGCTGGAGATGTTATAATTTGTTCCACTTTGGTAACTGGCTGTTCCAATATCTCACAAAAGGGGACATTCATACGTTTCAAATTAACAGTCGATTGTTTTATGTGTGTATTGGCTTTATTAAACTTTGGAATGATTTACCTTCTGCTACTAAATATAAGCTCCCAAAATGATTGAAGCTTCGATGGCTGAAGTACTGACAAATCTTTAAAGAAATAAAGATATTTTGTGCCTTTTAGCATCAAAAACATACATTTGTGTAAAATAATACAAGCATTTTAATTACCTATACAAGATAATAAACCTTTTAAAAATTCTACGTCATTTAGGCCAATTTGACAGAATAAATAGAAATTTTGTAAATAGTACACTAAAAAATAACTAAAAATTACTTTCAAAAATTGATGCTGGGCTGCTTTTAAAATAGAAAGTGAAAATTGGAAACTTTTGATAAAGTACAAATCGTTAGGGAACATCCTTTTCTAAAAAAATTTTACCAGGACCAAATTTAAAAATGCGTTTACTGCAAAAATTCAAAAAACCAAAAAAAATTATAAATCTTGACAAGAACTTTCCATATTAGTAAAAACACCATTTTTTATTTCATTTATTATTTTTGAGATTCTTAATAATCTTTTACACGAGGTTGCTTAGCTTTTGTGAAAATTTCCTTCATTTGCGGATTGATAAACTAGTTCCAGTGAACTATATGTGTAATAACGAAATACTATTATACATTTATTTATCCTGTACATGAACTCACAATAACTATAGAAAAGTTATATAAATTATGAACAAAAACCTTCATGATACTAAAGTTATAATTTCATTTCTCATACACAGAGTAATATTATTATACGTGAATACAGGTAGAGACCAACACAGAATCTATATAATTAAATATTTAGTGTAATAAGCATCTCAACTTAGCGCAAAATGTTCCACCAAGAATCTATTAATGCTGTCGTAGCATTTGTTTCTTACAAAATAGAAAACCAGGTAATAATCAAATCATCTTTGTTTTGTTATTACTCTTTTGGAAATAAAAAAGGCTTTTTTCTATTTATCTATTTCATCCAAATATTTATCTATTTCAAGGCAGTTATTTTATACTATACTATACTCATGTCAATTGTATTCTCAGAACGTGTTTATCAATTAAAAATTGAATATATTCAGTATAAATTTTGTCAAAACTTATCAGTACTTGACTGTCTTAAGAGAATTGATAATTTTTTTTTAGTTTAGTCAAATTATGGTATGTTTAATGAAATTCTGATCACTTATTTGAACATTTTAGTTTAATTGAAAGAGCGGTATTGCTACCATCTAAAGTTTTTCTGTTTATTTATTTCACCCAAATGTATATCTATTTCGAGACAGTAATTTTATACAGTACTTTCGAGACAGTATAAAATTTATCAAGACTTATCAGTACTTGGCTGTCATAAGAAGAGTTATATATTTTTTAGTTTAGTCAAATTATGGTATGTTTAATGAAATTCTGATCACTTATTTGAACATTTTAATTTCATTGAGAGCGGTGGTGCTACCAACTACACTACAGTTGTTTTACGGGATGAATCTGCAGTCTACCCAATTTGTATGTTTGTAAGTATAGTGTGAACTGCACACAAACATGTGTCAATCTTAGTTTACTTTTTAGTTGGTTATCCCCGGTTGGTTAACGATTATCAGATCCTTTAAAATCTTAGAATGCTTGTCTTGAAATTTATAAGGTTTGTTTAAAAATGTATCAGTGATTAAAATTAAAATCAATAAAAATTCACTTGATTAAGTCTACGATAACTTTTGAATCAGACTGTAATCTATCTACGCAATTTTTTAAGCGGCTCGGATAGCTTTGTACAATGTAAAACAGCCAAAGCGGATACTGACATCCAATCCGTGTACTTGTGTATGAAATTCATAACTTATTTTTCTCAATACCAATAATATTTTCTAAGCGGCTCAATTTCTCTAAACATGGCTAGAGAAATTGAATTTCAACAAAATTTATTTATGATATGAATCGTATTATAGCAATTTGTTTACTTCAATCAAAACGACAAACATTTGTAGACGAGCTAGAGCCATTTCTTAGCAAGTATAAGTAGTAACAAGTCTATTTCAATAGGAACATTAACTTTATTTATATATTTCTTTGACCCAATCTTATGTATATAGCGCGCTGCGTCACGCCATCATAGCAAATATGCCTCTAGATGACGCAGTAAGTGGGTGTGTGCACGCGGTTCATAGTTTACAGGTAAAGTAATATTTTACTTTCGTAAAATTTGGGTTTTCTGTATTATTATCGAGTAATTGAATCTTTCTACTTTATATTAAAATTTATCTATTTCTTATATTGTTTCACAGTTTTTAAGATAATTACGTTGATTAAATAGTTATCGTTATAAATGATGAGAATCATGTTATGAGGTTAGTTGTAACAAAACCTCGGGGCTTGTTGTAACATGTTACAACTTACCCCTGAATATTATCAATGTTGTTGTACTCGACATATATATGTAAAATGCTGAAGTATTTTAATTTTAGTCTAAAGTTTGAAACACTAAAAAATATTGAAGCCCCAAACAAAATTTTGGTATAGGTGTTAATATAATCACTTAATTAGTACATTTCCAAATATCCTTCTGTCCGTCCGTCTGTTATCAAGATAAATCGAAAACGAAAAAATATAGCGAGTTGAAATTTTGGTGAAATGTTCTAGACAAAAAAATAAGATCAAGTTTGTGAATGAACAAAATCGGCCCATTGGGCCGAATGGGTAAGTTGTAACATCGCCCCTTTCTTAGAAAAAAATTAATTGTGAACTGATTAACTATATTTTTGGTATTTTTTCAATTGCATTTTTATAAAAGGAATAATTAAAAGTATCTCTCTATATGATAAATTAGTGATAATGCCAGCTACTATCTAAGGATATGTATATATTTTGCTAAAAATTGTTACATCAAGCCCCTGGATCCCCTACATGATTCTTAAAGACAAAACAAAAAAAAATTATAATTAACATTATTCAAGTATTGACAATAATTTAGCGATATTCTAGCTGATATTAAAAAAGTAATAATAAAAATTTTTCCAATTTTTCAAAGCTGTTTCATTTAACTGGATTTATCATTTTGCCCTGAATACCAAGCATATTTCCTTAAATCCTTACCATATTCATAAAAGAGACCACCCTTTCCTCGAATACTATTATTATATACCATATTTTAATTATTTTCTATATTATAACTACTAATTTTCTGTATTATTAAAGGAGTGGTGGTTTTGCTATAGTATTCACCAAATTAAATGTGAAACTTGAATTTGAGCTAGAGTTAGTTCTTCATGAATAATTTTTCGTATTTATATTTGCACTTTTATTTTAAAATTTTTTTATCCTCTGCAGGTATGGATGGGTAATAATATGGTACAGCGTTCATTTGGGCAAAATACTCCATTTATTAAAAGGCAGGAATTTTAGACATGATCGATTCTTAGTAGATTACATTGAATTCATTTTAAATTCAACAATGTTTTGAAGGACGATGTGTGCTAGATTCACATCAGGATAAAAAAATATTCATTATTAGATGTTTACTATCGAAACGGTAATAAATATCATTATATTAACAGTTTGTATTAATATAATAATTTAGTTAATAGACCTCGTTGGGACCAATAGAAGCAAAGATTTGATTATATTTGTCAAAATAATCTTGCAATATAATCTTTTATATCATATAATTTTTGGTTAAAGCATCTGATAACAAACGCCAATATAATCAAAAAAGAGTCCATAAAATTGAATAGTCTAATGGTGTTAATGTTGTTTAATTTATTCGTATGGTATTGAAATAATATAAAATTGAATAATGTGTTTTAAGGATACGTTTTGAAAGGTGAATCATTTTCATCTTTTTCAATATAATTCGAAACTTGATTGGATTTGTAAAAGATTTTGAAAAAATTAAATTTTACTGGTAATATGTTTTTACAAATTTGTTTTTATTTTTTGTACTAGAAATATGGGAATTGCAACATTCGAAAAATCACATTTTGTTTTGTTGTTGTTGTTGTTTGTTGTTCTTGTTGTTGTTGTTGTTTTTTTTTTTTAATAGCACGCTTAAAACAAATTAACCTGAACTATATGTATGTATCTTTATAATGGTATCAAACAATACAATTTTTAAAAGCTTAAAGGTGCTTATTGATTTGATTTATGAAAATTTTCACACGTGCCAATGATCGATGACTATACAATATAATAGCTTCCTATTGTTTCGATCAGGCTGATCAGAATAAAAAAAGTGTGTGCGTGTAACCTTTACGCGCGATTGAAGTAAAACTTCTTTGGCGTTGACGACATATATCACTGAAATGATTAAATATTAACTTGAATAAATAAATATTATATTATAATTTAATTATATTTATTATTCATGTGCTTAACAAAGATTATTTAAATGTTATATTAATATTATTCATTCGAAACAGGTAATTGAGAGTAGCAAATTGAAGGTTAGATCAGCACATGTCAATATAACCTTGTTATTGAATATTATAAAATTTCGCAATTGTCAGAAAATTTATTTTTAATTTACTTATTTTAAAAGTAATAAATAAACAAGTATATTTAGAGATTTTCAAAAAATTTAATTAAGTCAAGAAGCGTGTAGTATATGACATATACTTACAACCAATCAGAATTATTATTTTTAAATGGCGGAAACTACACAGACAACCAATCAGAATTATTATTTTTAACTTACACAGACTATATTAAGCGTTACTTCCGTCAGAAAAAAAATCTGAGTTACTCCCTAGTCGCGCCTAAAGAAGTTTTACTTCAAAAAATCATACTAAAGAATATGGATATTTGTAATCGTTATAGAAATAAACAAATGTCGTCAATAACAAATGTATTTTATTTCAGTGAAATTTTGATGAAGGGAATAAGATTTCAAGATGTGTGAAGTTGATCTTGATTTTTTGTGCTAGATATACTGAAGATTCAAACAAAAAATTTGATAAGTTCCTTATACATTAAATTTTTAATTAATAAAACTAATATTAGTTTTCACGGGAGCTATGCCAACTTAGCTTCGATTCAACAAAATATGTCTATAAATCATTAATGAATCGATTTATTAATGAGTTTAAAATCATTCAGTTATCAGTCTAATAAAAGGGCTCATAGTAGGGCGGAAAAACTTGACCGGGAATACTTATACGGGGGTTTTTAAAAATTTGCATAAACAAGGATTGCTGGGCAAAAATTTTTACGGTACTGATCCATATCTCGAGATAGACTTAGCTAAATGCCTTCAAAATTAACCAACATGTTTTTCAACAACGTCAGACTTTCCATCAATATCTCGAGATCTTAACAGAATGGGACTTTCAAGTTTCATAAATACAACTCTCATAAAAATTAAACAGACCCTTCTCTCGAATTTTCGATTTTTTATTTTCCTTAGCATTACGAGGGAGGGGTGTGATTAAATTAATTTCTTTTCTCACCAAGTAAAGGGGCGAAAATACAAAAAATTTTTTATATTATAGACAAAAATGGTATTTTATTACAATGAGAAACGGTTCGATAAAATCAGCAATTTGTTTTAAAATAATCTTACCTCCCTCTGTTTATGGTATAGTTCGGTTATATAAAACCGTTTATAGTATAAACGGTTATATAAAACGTGAAACGATTCTAATAATAATCTTATCCCGCACCTTATATGGTAAAATATTCAATCTAAAATAGTTTGATAAAATAGGAAAATGGTTCCTTTTTTTAATGTGACGTCTTCCATGTTATATAATTGGTCACAGGAATTTAGGACAATAAATTACAAACTAAGTGTTGATTTTAGTTGAACGTTTCGTCCTTCTATTTGGACTTCCTCAGCAACTTAATCATACTAGTTTACAGTTATAAATAAATTATTGTTGAAACTTATAAAGGATTGGTGTTAAATGTTAATGTTGTAACGATTAAGTTGCTGAGGAAGTCCTAATAAAAGGACGAAACGTTCAACTAAAATCAACACTTAGTTTGTAATTTATTGTCCTGAATCCCTGTGACCAATTTTAGTTATTTATTAATTTACTGGACGTGTACAAGATTTCAACTTTAACTTGTATTATAAAACTCAATGTTCCAAAAATTCCATATATATTTATAAAATATGTATATTAAAAACTGCTAAACTTTTTGCATAAAATAAAAATTTCATTGATTATAATATAGTTTTTTAACATGGAATGAGCCTTAGAACGGTTTCATCGATTTGGCTTTTTTTATTTTATTTTTTAAATAACAGTTTTTATTTAATATTCGTAATTGACCTGAAAAGGTTTGTTTGTTTGATTGAAATTTTTTTTAAATTGTTAGAGAAAAGTTGTGTTGTTTTATATAGATGAATATGCTATAGGTTACGGTAATGTAATACAAGTTTATGATAATGGCATCGAAGTCTTTTCAATGGAAACGATTTTGCGAAAACCATGGAATTGTACGATTTAAAGTGGTTATGTGTAAGGCTATATGCGGATGTGCTATTTTTCGTCTCGGTTATCTCGGGAAAATTTATGAAAGTTGGACCAAATTCATTAACTTTAAATTCATAGTTTCTTCTATTTATTAATATTTCTACTAATAAAATAGCTATGCCGTTCTCGTAGGTCACGAATATGTAAGTCAATATAGTACAACACAATATCGCAATATTTCAAATAATCATTTTCTATTCTGATATATTCATTTTATTTGATACTATTATATAATCAATGTTGTTTCTGCTATAATGTGTGAAAGTAATATAATAAAAGTCATATAGTTTTACATTAACCTGTTTTTCACTAAACTCCAATCAATAGTCACGTTTTTAGTATCAATAAATTGCAATTAGTTTTTAATAATAAAGTGGTAACAAAAAAATTGCATACTTGTGGGTAAAGTATGATTTCATTGAATGGTAATAAAACTAAAACTTAACGAAGAACAATGGGGTTTACTTTCCTATCAGTAAAGATTGACAAATTAGGTATTATATTTATTTAAAAACTGTAATTTTACTTTACAAATACTTTACACTTTAAAATTCTATCTTGAGAATCAAACTTTATTTAAATTAGCACTAATTAAAGTTCAGTAGCGGTCTATACAAAAAAGTTCTAAGGTTTATGCACTTTATGCGATAATTAACACTTATATTTCATTCTTATAAATGTCTCTAACAACTTGTGGTATAATTTAAATAAATGACTTATAAAATCAACTATTATTTATAAACATCGAAAGAATTGAACAGATTTGGAAAAGTTGAATATTTACAGCTTGGATTATGGAAAATAAAAGAAATTAACATACAGACAAAATGAATTATGTAAAATAAAAGAAATAAACATACGGATATATAATTAGTCGCATCATAAAATAACGTTAGACAAGGTGTAATAATGGTACAAAATTAGTTTCAAATAATAAATATTCACAAAATACTGACTGTGAACTATTATTTTACAATTATACAAGAAATCATATCCATGTTGTAACTTTTGGGTTACCATAAGTTACGATTTAAGTTGAAACAAGTAAGTCGTTTAAAGAATATATTTTATGTCAGTTGTGAGTTGGCAGTGATTCAAAATTAAATAATTGCAGAAAATCATTTCTAAATATTCGATAATGTCCACCATTAGCTATTATCCAACTAAAAACAAATAATACAAATAAACAATTATTTTGCGCTAGTCGTTAGCCAATTGTGAGTCAAAATTTAATAATTACACTAAATCATTTCCAAAAATTAAACATTAGTTCGCCATGAGGTACTTTGTAACTAGCATCAAAATCATTTCAAGTTTTACTGTTCCACTTTACTATAAACATGTTTCTATGTAAAATGTGTTATTTTCATACGTGTATGTAATATAATAATAAAAAACCATTTTTAGCGAGAAGAAAACTTGAAGTATAGTTTCCTAAAAAATTTTTAAAACAGTTCATAAAATTTTTTTCTGAAACTGATTTTCAAAATTTGACGTATTTGCACAAATTCAAAAGTCCTAATATATTTATTTGATTCTGTTCACAAACCCGTGAATGGAAAATCTTTTCTACTATATGCTTTTATTAATAAAGAAATTTTTCCAAATTGCAATATTCCATTTTTTATAAACAATTAAAGAGGAAGAAAAATTGTGAAGTCGACAAATACTATCAAAAAATTATTTTTCTCCAAGATTTCCGATTATTACTATTTTTTATTATTTAAAGACACATAAAAATATTTAATTTTTTTAGGATTGTATATTTCAATTTTTCAAATAATTGTTATAATCTAATACATTGTTTACGATATTATTTAAAAAAATTTTTCGAAATTAATTCATATAAGGATTACGAAAATATTTCCGTTGTAAAAATTGAAGAAATTTTATTTTTCGTAGTTTTAGACAGTAAAAGCGATTCACAATTCAAAAACTGGAAAATGTACCAAAAAATTTTTGTACAAGTTTTCCGATTTTTTTATTTTTTTATTTTTAAAATTGTGTAAAAAGAATTTTTAAATTGTTTTTTGGCTGTTTCTTTAGGAATTGTTGTAATAGATTATTATAATAGACTTTTGTAATACCAATTGTTGCAACACCAAAGTTTAACATTATTACATTTCAAATTACATAGTTTAACATTTTAAATTACATAGTTAATTCACATGGTAACAATCACCAAACTGTAAAATCAAAAAACCATTTGTAAATATAAAAAGTTACTTGCAAGTTCAAAATACATTCATTAGCGTAATGTAAAAAAAAAAAGATTAGATTCATTGTTTCAATACCAAAAATGTTCTCGTAAACTACTTAAATAATCTAAATACAATTTTAACTCATGAGGACCCCTTTAAATCATAAATAAGTTCAATATATTATATTTTTTTAAACGTTAATAATTATAAGCAAGTTAAATAATAATAAATACACAATTGTCTGCAGGGTATTAAAATAAATATAGATGTTTTCTTCACTTGTTTTATTTAATGTTATATTTAATATTCGTATCCCATTGTTTTCTCTTACCTTTCAAAATGAATATTTTAAAACCATTCTAAAAATTCAATTTTTCACATTTCCTTGTTTACACCGCTTTAAAACAGTTTAGCCTATCGGCATGAACTTTTTATTTTATCAACATATGTTACATTTTTATTTTGTATAAATCAAAGTAATATTTATTTGATTATCATATTAAAAAATTACCGGGAGCATTCTTTAAATACGCAAATGAGAATAAAAATTGTCATTATTTATCGGTGTTTGTAAATGAATCTACAGACTCCTTTATGATGTAGTTATATTCCATTTTGAAAAAATATAGTACATTTTTTTATTCTCTATGTACATATAATATATCAGAATATATTAATTTCAGTTTAAAGTTTGTAATGCTAGAAAATTAACAAAAACAAACAACATTTAGTTATAAATGTTTCAATTAGTTCGTGAATGAGTAAAATCAGTACATTGGGTCCAATGGATCCATAACTCAACTTTTGAAAGAAAAAACTTTTGTTTTAAACAATTTTTCGTAAAATGTTTTAATACTCTACAATTTTATCTAACACATATATAATTATAAAACTTATGAATATACATGTATTTATTACTGTACAGTTTGAGTATTTTGTGAATGCTAATTATTAAAAATACTCCAAACATAAATATTTCATAATAATCATATGTCGAATATCAGTGAAGATATTTATTCACTTGTCTATAATATTATTTCTACTGAATCAATATCATTATTATTGTTGTTAATGTATTTAATTCAAGTAGAATATAGAAAAGTTACTTTTGTTTTAGGAATACATATAATACATACAACGTAGAAAAGCCATTGTGTCTGCGTGTATACATTTGGTATCAAGTCACGCAATAGATGATATTTTAGTACGGTGGATTTATATAAAACGATTGGCTTAAATAGGACACTATATACGCGGAATATCATTGATACATTCTATAAAGAATTTATAAAATATATTTTTAGCATTTGTGAGTGAGAAGAAAAACTGGTAGAAAAAGGTTCAATACTCAAAACAAATCGATAACGAGCTTTTTTAAGTTTCACCTTTTGATGATGTTAATATCAAAGAAATTCTACAAATAGAACAATTCATAGTTTACTTCTTTTTATAACAAAGATCTTAATTATTGTGGCCTTTATTTAACATATAAATGTTGGATATTGACTTTATTATTAAATTAACTACTGTAAAGCATTAATTTACGATACAAAACTGCACTTTGGACTTGTGTTATAAAGACTATCCTTTTTCGCATTTAATTGCAAGATGTGGGGCATTCTTGAGTAATGTAGCTTTAATATAGAATCAGCCAAATAATCAATTAATAGAAATCACATCACTGGTTTTCTTTCATTCAGCTCAGAATATTCAGAACAGTGTGCAGGTGGAGCTTACTTATATCATTTTTTCTAACTCTGTAGTTTCAATCAAAAAAGTTTGGAAAATAAAGGTTTGGGTCCAAGATAAATTATATAAGGTTGAGTGTCGGTCATTGTTATTTTGTTACTTTTTATTTCTAATCACAAGGTTTTTAGTATCACAAGTTAAACATTTATTAAATTTATTGCAATGTTATTATAAAAAAATATTATAATTTTGGTATTATTAATAGTTAGACAGGATATTTAAATACGATTAAAATTAAATACAGAAATTACAAAATAATTTTCTGATAAATCGATTTATATTGCAATAAGAACAACATTTAATGGCAATTAAATAAGTTAACAATAATCATTCAAAAACATCTACAAAGGGTATTTATTTCCACAAGTAAGACAGTTCCTCATCTGTCTTAGACGTTATAATCTGTGATGATTTTTCTATTTTTTAAATAAAATTTTTACATAATAATAAAAGGAATTTTTCATTTTTCTACAAGGATTTATTTGTTTCACAGTTAACCTGTATGAATTACGGCTTACTTTTAATATAAGCGTATATTTCAGTTTTATATTGGTGACTATTATGATCAACCGTTTTGTATTCTTTCTTGATAACATCGAACGTTTCTATAAAATATATTCTTTTTATAACCACCATTATTATATGTATTTTTAACAAATTTACTAAAATCTAGCTACTCGTGCTTCCAAACTTCCTGGATTCTTAACACTTTAAGACGAAGTATGTTAACAATTCTCCTTTTGAAGATTTCAGTTATTGAACAGATTGAATGATATTATAGATACACTGTTGAGAAAAAATATTTATATTATATTATTAATAATAAAAATACTTATAATAATAACAATAATAAATAATAAAATATTGCATTGAAAAATTATAGAACAAAAGACAATACTCAATATTCAACTGATCACCTGAGAAGTTGCCTGAAATATCCAACAACTCAAGATAGTTTAATAATAAAATTATAAATCAGTGTTACTTATATCAAAACAATAAAGAATCAATCTTGTAATTGCTAATTCAATATGAAGTAAAGGTTCAGTAATGCCCATACATTAGAATTTAATAACAAATAATGAGCATACATATACATAAACATATTCACATCGTTACAATAATTGAATTACCGGATCAAAGTGATCAATGACGTCCAGTTCAACCCATTTAGATGCTCGATAAGATGAACGAAAAGTAATTCTGACTTACCAGACTAGAAACTCTAATTTATCGCAAGCATGTGCAAATGAAACGAAACATATCTTCTTCATCGGTTTTGTTGCACAATTAGGAGCACAATTTGATATATTTGTTGAAATCAAATGGAAAAATTTATCTCTTATTTTCAATTGTCAACTTGAGGAGTTCGAGTTTAGCTTGTTTACATTCTTTACGAGAGCAACTGCTTGTAAAGAAGGTGATTTTGGCTGATGTTCGATGTTTCTTTAAGGTCATTAATAGTTCTGGTTTGCACTTTGTTCAAAATTAATTTTAACATCATTATTTATCCACACCTATACCATAAATACTACATAGTTTATTCCACTCCTGATACCAAAATATATATTTTTTTTTTTTATAATAAGATTGCATAGAGTGGGCGGTAATTTATTTTGTGGTTAACTCAGACATTTCCTTACGTATTTTATATGCAGCTTTAAAGTATAAATTAAGTTGGGTTCGATATTCGTTTCTAGATACAGCATGTAATCCGGTATATTCGCTGGTAAATCAAATTAGAATAGTATACTTGAGAATAAAATGTGCTAATAACAAGAACATACTTAATGATTTGTACATTATAAAACTCAATAAAATAAAAACGAAATGAGTAAAAATTATTAATCTAGAAAACCCCTACTAATTTGTCAAGGTTATTTATTTAGGACAAAATTTAATTATTACTAACATACAAAATAAAAACTTGGTATATCACCGAATATTGTGATCAATATTTTTTGCATTAATAAAACTAAATATAAAGTAGTCGAATTTTCATGGCCATTGCTTTGTGACACGAATTTATTATTATATTTTAATAATGGCACAATTCTCTAATAATATTATTTAAACAACAGATTCGTATTAATACTCGTATAAATGTTTAATTTTTCATTACAAAATTTGAATGATCTAGATTTCTTTGTTTGGGGGTAATTGGGTAAAATTCATTCACATTCACACACATACGTTTAACAACAATGGATAAATATGGTATATTTTGAATTAAGAGTTGAATTTTCAAATTGAATTTTTAGGAAAACATTACATTTATATTTACATACTATTTCTTCATTTGTAGTAGAGTTAATGTAACGTAAATTATTAACAGTATCATACTAATTTAAACTATTAGCATTTTTATGAGTATGTACAAATAAGTAATAAAATTACAACGAGCGTACAACGAGCGTCAAGAGACATAACATTTCTGGTCTTTTATTTTCAAATTGGTAAAAACCAAAATTGTCATTTTTATTATTTTAAAAAAATATTCATTTTCTACCAAGTCTTCAATTTTGTACCATGCCTTCATATTTTATTATTAAACATAAATATAAGATAGATAAGATAGAAATTTTTGATATATACATCTACAAATATAGAATATAATTTAGGTCAGCCTACTCATTCCTCCTATATAACTGAATTCTATCAAACACACAGACATGCAATTATTAATCCTTAATATACATGTATAATATATTACATTACTAATCCTTACTACATGTCGTTAGATTGTTTTCAATTTTTTATATCATGGCTGTGACGATAGATGGCAGTACATTAATCGATCCTGTTTGATAAAATATAGAAATTGAGAAATATTATTTATTTATTGTAGAGAAACTAGATGATATTTTATATAAAGCGATGCATTTTACAAGCGATATCTTTGTTAATTAAGAATGATAACACTTCAAATTGGTAGGATTATAACTACTTTCTCTTGTTTTAGTATTTCACTTTATTCGTATAAAATAAATTATTAGGAGAAAATTATAAAAACCATTATTCACGCCTACTTTAATAAACTTTACTGGCTATTGTAGCGAGATATCCTCATTCGTTGTGTGAGGATGAAGTAAGCTCTGAATGATGTAATTTGCATATAGATATTACAGCGATTTTAGAATTGCACATGGTAGATAGTTTGATGACGCGTCTTAGGAAAATTCCGTAAATACCAATAGTGGTGGGCAAAGCAAGACGAGGTCTCGGTGTTGCATACTCAGTCTGGGTCTTGGTCTTGCTCAAATACTTCGGGTTTTGGTATTGGTCTTGGTGTAGGTCTTACGTTTTTTTATTAATTGTTCTATACATTATCTTTATGAAGATTGTTAAATATATAAATTATATAGAACTCACAATTAATAAGTGTAAACTCGTTTACTTAAACTTTCTAATTACCGAAACAGCTAATGTGTTTTCCTCAATGTGCTTCTGGCATTTATATCTTGTTGCATATTGCATGAGGGCTCTTCTCTCGCTCTGCCAGTTTCTTTGTTAAGATTTTTAACTGAGCTCTATGTTTATAGTTGTTTGTTTCTGTGTATATACATATTAATGTGTTTTAAAATAACGCATACAAGGCATTAGTTCGACATGAAGCGTCTTTGAAATTTTATTCTCTTTTGTATTTTGTTTTTGTTTTTTTTTTGTATTTAAATCTAATAAAGCAAACTAAAAATTTCAAATACAAAAAACGTTTTGTTCCACGAAAAGAACATTTTGAAGGTGCTACATACATTTTGACTAAAGTATTTATCGAAAGCTGTTATTTTTAGCATAGTCTTGCACTTAGTCTTAGTCTTGCATACTCGGTCTTGGTTTGAGTCTTGCTGGTGTATAAATAATCTTGGTCTTGGTTTTATTTTTTTGCAAGAGCAAGACAAATTATGCTCATCATTATCTATCGATTAAAACAAAATCTTGTAAAACAATATATTTTTAGTTTGAAACTAATATCCATATGACATAACAAAGTAAACATTCGAAATAACTAACCAAAATTAGAACATTGTTATCACCATTTAGTTCCGTTTATTTTTTTAAGTACTAATTCATTAAAATATTGCTGGTTTAATATGTTTTTTCCATTTTTAAAACAAATGTCTTTTACGGCTTACAACTAGTGGATCAATTCAAAATAGCCACATGCGGAAAATCGTGTGCCTCCTCCAGTATAAATAAGTTATGTGTAATACTGCATACATAATACACGCCTAATAAATGTAGGAGTGCCATTAAATACTAATTTGTCTATTTTCATACAAATTATTAGCATATACATCTCACCATCTTACTTGTATTCTATATGACAAGCATGGTTATAGCGTCTTAATTTTTTTAAATTCATATAGCTATGGCTATAATTCGCTTCCTCGACCAAAATAAACTAATAAAATCAATAAAATATATATATAAAATCACGTTTAGAGATCATAAATTACCAGAAAGAATTTCGTTCCTGATAGGAGCCTGCTGACAACTTCTGTTTTTTTCAATTATATTCATTAATATTGAATTTAACAACAATATTAAGATGTCACGCATGAATGGTAAATGTGAAATAAAAAAATTCCTGCGAAAAAATAAAAAATTCCTGCTTTTATTAATATTGAAAATTTTTATTTCAAAAATAAAGAATTTGAGATCTAATACCTATGTTCACCGTTAATATACTTTTCAACCCTATTTAAATTTCTAATGGAATGATGCAACCCATAATAAAACTTTTCTTTTGAAAATTCTAAAAAAAGATTATAAACCTGATTATTTTAGTACATATGTGAAAATGTATTGATTGAATAAGACATTCAAGTTGAAGAGGTTACAAGAAAGAAGTCATTAATGCTCAATTCATTCTCATCATACAAGAATAAATTTGATTGCGTTCGATTAAAAGTACAAGTAACCGTCAGTTGATCCTCAGGTTTGCCGTATAAAATGGACCCAGGCAGCAATTAACTAGAAATATTTAGTTATATGAGCGAATCGTTTAATGACAGAATGTATTTCATTATTAGGAGATTAGAGTCAGTATTAGGAGATTATTGTTAATGTGCCATAAAAATGAACGAGCTGAAATTTTTCAGCTGTACATTCAAAATCATTGAGAAAATTCAACGTCAAGAAAACAAATAAAGTGAAAAGTGCACAGTCCAAAATACAATAAAACGCACGAAATATTTCTCTGTTTTCTGTTGCTAATCTCAGGCACCCAATCTGTTATTAATCTCATGCGTCCAAATTAACATTCTGATATAATCTTTGGTAAGATTTTCTGCGAAAAGATTGTTTGTTGATCGCTTGATGTAAAAAAATATTTATTTTCCTCTTGACACCAACAAACTATACCCACTGAGTCTATTTGAAAATAATAGTTCATATCAATAGAAAAAGACCCTACGTAAACACAATTCCATCTTGCAGCATGCAATAGCCTCCATTTCGGCAGGAAAATTTACATATATGATGAAAAATACCATCTTCAGAAAAGGATGTAATGATCAAATCTCTGAATAAAATGATTTTTTACTCGAATTACAAAAAATATGTTATTACATTTCGTGAACGTTTGTTGTACTACTTTTAATTTGCCTAAGAATTCTATTAATTTGTACCCATTTTGCTCATAACAGTATTTCGTTATTAACTGAAAGCGTCATGCTAGACACGTTTAAATTCGTTTTAAACAAGAAGGAATACCATTTAAAAGTATCACATCATTAAAAATTACCAAACATTGTTTTTCTCCATAGTTTTTCTTTTTAGAGCAGTGAACGTTCATCTATTACAGGTATATTTTTCAATATTGTTCAATCTTGTTTGAAATAGATTGTATAAATATTTTCAATAATTTCTTTTATATATTAAAACTTGTTAAAATTGTTCTCAAAAATGAATATGACAAAACATATCATATTGATATATGAAAGATGGTATATTTACAATTTTTCTAGTATTCAACACACATGAACATTACTTTATCTATGTTTTGTATATAATATTATATTACATAAAAGGTTTTTGTGTGTGTTATATTGTGCATGGAATTTATTCACGGTACCCATACACTGTACATATACGGTAGGGCACTAAAAAAACGTATAACAAGTGATTCATTTAAATCAATGTTTGACTTTGGCTGACTAATGCAAATTTATGATAATTACTTTACCTGTTAGAAATTTTTTCTACTTTATCGTTTTACTCATAGATTGTTAGAAGGGTTGTATTTCGCTGCTGTGGTGAAAACGATATAGTATCATGAAGTAGTAAGTAAAATTTGTCTTCATAGCCGTTCGTTAATTTTATATTACAAATATGTTTAAAGTATATTCAAACCATGGAAGTTACTTTATTCAAAAGCACTGCGATAGTAAATTATCAAACATACTATTCAAATAAAAATAAGAAACATTTGTTTAAAGTAAAAAATTATATTTATTATTTGTCAGCGATTTTAAACTGACGTTCGTCAGTGATTTGTCGGTGATTTTATACTGACTCTTACGTTGGCTAGAGAGCCAATAACCAAACTACTTTTAAGACATCAAATAAATTGAGGTACATTACGCAAGTATTTATTTGTATGTTTCGATATTAGTATTCATATTTTATTATAGTAATTAGTTTGTATGAATTAAAAATTCGTGAATAGATGAATTAATTTAGATAAATTGAACGTTTTTTCATTTATTCATCCACATACTCGGCAACTAAAAATAAAAAATTCAAATTAAATATAATTTTACAACGATAAAATGGCCATTTTAATGAAGACATATTATGTTAGGTTAGATTGTATAATGTATACCCATTTTTCAATTGTATTTATTACAATTGTTAGTATGTATTAGCATTGCTAGAGAGTTCGAACCTTTTGCTGCAAACTGTAACAGAGATTCAAAGATTCAAATACTCATTTTTTAAGACGTACTCACTGATATATCAAAATAACTATTATTAATGAGTACATTTACTAAAGTTAGAATTATCATTAAAGTAGGAGTTAGTAGTAATGTTAAAAACTCAGTTTCAAGAACAAAATTTAATTTTCTGATTTAAGAACGTGGCCACAATTGTTGATCTCATTTCATTTATATGCCAAAATTTTTTGCTAGGATCTTGGTTCTATTTCACATACATGTTTTGAAGGGATACAATCTAATCTAAGGTATGTCTACATTAGTGTGATATTGTCATTTTATTTTGATAAAATTATTTTGTGTTTTGTTTTTGCATTTTTAGTATCATCAGCAACTAAAAATGTATTTTCTATTTGAAAATAATTTAACTTTACAATAATTTTACTTCAACTTTTAAAAATATTCATTTCAAAAAATTTATACTACTTTCATTTTAATTCTTTTTTACCTATAATATAATTAAAATATACACTTAAGGTGTATGTATATACACAAAAAACTTGAAATTATTTAAATATTTTATTCTAAGTATTTGAAACTGGTGAGAAAATTAATTTGTTTCTATGCGGAATTTTTTTGAAATAATCATATTTAGGTGACAATTTTAATAGTTTCTGTTATTATAAACTTATTATGAAGTAAAATTATTTTATAATCGAAATATACAAACGTATTTATTTATTTTAAGATTTCTTTTGAAGTAAAATTCTTCAAAATTATAGTATTGTAGGTAAATAATTATTCTCGAAAAGTAGAAAAAAAGGCATATAATATACATATCTTTAAGGAAATAAACAGAAGTACAAAAATTTAAAAAATGTTAAAATTTTAGTTGAAAAGTAAAACGTGGAATCTTTTTCTACCTAAAATTGAACATTTTAACTCCATAGTTCACATATTTAAATACATGCATTTTTACTTTTAAATTAGAAAAAATAAATAAAATTACTTAACAATTTATAAGAATTTAAATTTTATACAGATTTCTAAGCTTTTAAAATACAAATTCATAAAAGCTAAAAAAGCATGATAAAAATTATCTGGGCAATTTTTTATAAATCTTTTGTGGAAGTAAAGTTTTTTTATTTATTTATTTTTTTCTGAGACATTTTAAATATTTTCAAAATAACTTTTCAATTAACGCAGTACCTTATATGTTTGACGATAGAAAATTATATAAGCCAAAGCATTGACAAAGCTGACAGTTGTCCACGAACCAATCCAAAAGAAACAATCCAAAGCTACAATATTTCTATCTGAAACGGCTAACGCATTTCATTAATAATATGAATAATGAAAATTTTATTTCATTATTTTGTGCTATTATTTTCAGTATTGAACTTAACTGATGAATGCTTTTTTTTCAATCATACCGGTGAGTATATATACGTTTAACACGATGAAATATTTCTACAACCTATCGTATTCTATATAAAGTTACATGAATGAAATTTAGTTTTAATAGGGAGAAACCAAGGTATCTAGTGATTTTTTTTACTCTGTGTAGAAATGAAAATTTATTACTGATATTACTGAGTACGTTCAGTGAAAAATATAATTTTATATAATTTATATTTTTATGAAAGTTGACACATAAAATATGATTAATTTAATTCTAATATAAAATTATATTTCTGTATGATGTTTAATTCGATCTTTTTTTTCAAGTTTTTTTATTATTTTGAAAAACATTTGATAAATTATGTCAGAATGAGGAACTGATAGAACATCTAATCAAATCATTGATATTTTCAGCATATATACGATATATCGGAGAAAAAATATTTGTTTCGGAGTATTAACAATTAATTTTTGGCGAATATTGTAAATACGTAAAAGCTAACAATTCATTAATATTTTTTAATTATAGATCATAATTTTTCATTTGTTTTCTAAGATGGCTAATAAGTGTTCAAAATAAAAAATCCACAAATTTACACATACCGCCATATTGAAGATACCGAAAAACTTCGGCACCTTCTTTAAATTTTCGCTTATATCTTCGATTTGGTACATTTTAACTAAAAAAGAGTTCCTTTCAATGTTATAGAAAATTAAATTTCCTGTAATAAATTTTACATTATTTTTCTAGCACCGGAGTGTTAACGTAGATATGTACTCAAAAATAAAAAATAACAAAATTTACTTTAAAAAATAAAAACTTTCCAGGAATTTTTCAAACTTCTAATTTTAAAACGCTGTAATGTTATGGTCTATTCTAGGAAACTATACTTTCTACTATACTAAAATTTGTATGCAATGTAAAATGCAGTTTAATTTTTCAACCAACCTGTCTATTGCGTATCCACATGTTAATAGGTATATGATAATTATTCAAAATGTTCAAAATCACTTATATAAATTCCCTTTTCTTCCGAAAATGAAAATACTGTTCATAATCTCGGCATCAATGTAAAATTACGAATATATATTAATTCATTTTTAAGGATGCGTATCTACATATAATAACCTATTTTAGATGACAAATAGGAAAACACCGTCGACATACTTAGTGAAACAGCCCCTGCGTTAAGAAAACTCCAACACTAAGTTTATGTACATACGTACTTTTTGGGAAGTAATGGAGAAAAACTTTCTTTTATGGGGATTTGATATGAAAAAACTGATGATTAATTATTAATAATTTAATAAATAGCAATTAAAAATGAATGATAGAGAGGTGCGTTTATTTGCATGCGATGTACAATGATCAAATGAGGAAACGAAAAAGTCCTTATCCGTTTTTCTTATAATCTAAAGCGCGGTAAAAATTTGTTTCTAGGCAAACTAGAAGGTATGATATTTTACAATCTGTAAAGAGGTTTGTTAGAATGGGAAAATTCCTTAATTTTTATATTATACACCATGTACCTAGGGAAAATTGTCAAAATTATCAATTTTTTTTTTTAAAGCTAGAAACATTCGGTTGTAATTGATTCTTTCTGTGATAATCGTGAAAATCTCCAACTGAAATAACAGCAAGCATCATGGTGAATCATCGAAATAATTTTGTAGGTTCCCTTACATGGGTAACGTAGTAAATTGCACTATATATACTATAGATATGCGAGATTAGTGTAGTAAGGCAGATTGCGTACAGTCGCTTGCGCATTACCTACGACTACGTATCATGTTTACCCTCGCGTATAGATGGTTCACATCAAAATTCACAAATTCTTTGGTTTCCCAACACAAAACCCGAGAAAAAAATTATAATATTATTGCAATAAGGTCCTCAACTAAACCTTAGCAGATTTATTACAACCGCATCAGTTGTTTGTTTGACGTATAACAGATTAAATTATTATTTATTTCAGTTTTTTTTTCTTTTTTTTTTTTTAATTTGAATATTATATAATTTTATATAATTTTTCAAACAAACCTGAACAATAAAATAGAAGATACTATATATGAAATAGGTAATTGCATAAGGTATACTTGCAATCTGAGGCTTCTATAGTATCCATACTTTGAATTTTAATGACTGGGGGAATGTTCTTATAAATTCGTATGATACTTTTATATGGACTATTCAATGTTTTGGTTAGGTTGCTAGCATTAGTTATTAAATTATACTTAAATCTAGTATCATAATTATGATTAAACTGATTATCATTGAATAAATGAGGACACTTTTTAAAGAAAATAATATACTCCATTACCTAGGTGTGGGTCGAATAAAGTTTAAATTTTTACATCTTTATAAATGGGTTTGCAATGAACTTGGAACCAGTTCTTAAATGGTTCCATGGCTCAAATGCGTTTAAAAAAAAAAAAAGTTTTGGTGTATGAATGGAAACCACCAACAAAACAATCCCAAACCGAAGATGGGACTCAATATAAGAATAATAAATATTAAGTTATAATACTTCAGCAGGAACTTTTCAAATTTCATAATTTTCATTTTTTTTTCAAATTTCTGATCATGCATTCATATTTATTTAATTTTTTTATTGTATTTTGTATGGGATTTTTCCAATGCAAGTATTTGTCAATAATTACTCCCAGAAACTGGAATTAATTTGTAAATGTAATGTTACCAAAAGTTGCAAGAGATCAAGTGTTATCTATTGCTCCATATGTTCCAAATAGGGCTACACACGAGACGAGACGATACGAGGTTTTAAGAAATCTCATATCGGTCTCGTAAAAACTAAAATAACAGTATCGTCTTGGTCTCGCCTTAATTGATCACGTATCATCTTGATCTCGTCTCGTACTGTCACGTCAAAAAAACTAAAAAAATATTTAAAAAACTAATTTATTTAAATGCTTGCTATTTATTGTTATTTTTTACAATAAAACATAAATACAAAAAATTATAATAACTAATGATTCCAAAATTGAAATTTAAAAATAAATTTTATTTAAATACAAACAATATTTTTAAATCTGCAAAACTGTTTAAAAATTATAAATTAATTATATCCGAAGAAGCTCAAAAATTAGTGACCTTATTGTATCATCTTTCATTGAGCTTCTGATTGTAGTTAATATACAACTAGCCGAAGAACATAGCCGCTCTGCTGGTACAGACGTTTCCGTTATAGAAGAAAAACCATTCGAGCTAACATCGGAAAATTATTTTCGTGATTTTCCATCATTCTAACATATCCTGGTCTTTCCCAGCTCTTTTTATTCCTAAATATTCATTTAATTCTGTATTACAGTCTTGAAAGTCCGAATTATCTTAATACAATGACGTAATGTTAATAGCATCGCTATCATTATCATTAAAGTCTGCATTCAATGAAAAATTTGGAGTGGATATTGATTTAGTGATATTGATTTAGTGAATTAAAATATGATATATAAATTTTATGAAATTATATGATGAATTTTTTATTTCACGGCCCCATTTAGTCGATGAAAATGTTTCAACTTTGTGTCGTGGATCTAAAATAAGCACCGCACAATAAACCCAATTAAACTTTTTATAATGCATAATGATTTTATCGTGAAGATCTTGAAATACGAGTTTTAATATTTCATCAGTGCTTGATTTATATATTTTGTTTCCGACGTCAAAACCATTTTTGATCGCAAAGCATATTAAATGCAATAATAATTAAAGGTACAGTTGGATATTTTTGCACTTTTTGTTTGTTATTTACGGTTATTGATATAACTTTAAAATGTTTTAGAAATCCATGTATTCTATCTAGTAACTCCCATTCAGCCCCTTTTAATGAATGCATTTCCTTATTAATTAAATGAATTATTAGCCCAAAGCAATTGTAAACCTTTTTTAACCTCAAAGCTACCGCTATCATGTAGTGTGTAATATATCCATCGTGTTCAGACATCCAAAATGGCTTTAATATATTTAACAGCGGTAAGTTCAAAAGAATGTTTCAATGAGTTTTGAAATTATTCCGATCTTCCAATTTTACGAATGAAAATATTAATTTAAGAATTGCATTTGATGGACTTATACCATTAATGAAATTTGCTTTATCATCCTTCAGATATTCAGTTGAAATTTCCTTCTAAAATTTCCTGTTCGAAATTGAAGTTCACGGTTATTGAACAGACTTCATCATTTTCGAGATTTTTACAATTCATTAATTGCATAACATCTTGAACTACAAGATTTAAAATATCAAAAATGTTGATTAATTTTATTGAATGGAAAAACAGAGTTTTACATTAAAGAGCATAATTCGGATATGAAAGTATTATTTGCAGAAGCATTATCGACTGTTATACGCCTGACTGACTGTATTTTAACTGCTATTTCATAATTATTAATGCATTTCCAATATACGCCCTTCGGCTTTCCTTCTAATGCCATAGAATGCATTTTCCAATCTCCCACAAAGTGGACAGTTACCCCAAGGTAAAGGACTACTTGAATTTGAAAATTTAAAAACTCTTGAGTTAGTTTATCGTAAAAAAAAATTAACGGTAGCTTTAATTATGTTAGGTGAATAAATAAATTTACACACATCAATTTTTTTGCTTAACCACTTTATTTTATTCTAATTACGCGATATGTTTCGGATGTTACTCCATATTCAACTGCGATCATGTACAACAGATTCGTCGTATTTATAGTAAAAATTTATTAATACATACTATTTTGTTGTTTATTGTATAAGTTATATGATCATTCATCTGGCCTTGTGTTTTCGAACTTATTAAAAACAATTATGTACAAAAATTAAAAAAACAATATACAGCAACATTAATGATAAAATTTAAAAAAAAAAACTAATTTTTATTTATTTTTTAGGCAAAATTTAAAAATAAAAATCCACAATACTATTCTAAAGCTTAAAAAGTCAGGATTGTAAAATTTTTTCTTTTTTTTCTTTCTTTCTCCTTTCTTCCCTCTCTAATAGAAAAAGAAAAAAAAAGAAAGGGCGGGTGTGGGTATTTTGCAGCCGCAGCGTCCTAAATATAAAATTATTCTAGTAGAAGAAATAGCTTTGAGTAGACCGTGGTTTCCGTTTGTTCGTTTAGGATAGGTTGGGATCCTTTTTTGTGTTTATAAATTTCTAGGTTGGGACCCTTTGTTTGAAATGTGTAATATATCTAAATTTCTATTTGGATTGTGTTTCTGTTCAAGTAGATGGTTAGCAAAGGAAGAATCTGATTTTTTCAGTCTATAAGATCTGAGATGCTCATTTCTTCTACAATTAAAGGATCTTCCTGTTTGTCCAACGTAACAACTTTGACTATCTTGGCATGAGAGTTTATATACTCCTGATTTGATGTTTTTGTCAGTTTTGTCCTTAACGTTGATTATGCTATAAGATGTTTTAATATGGTTGGTGGTTTATATGCAATATTTATTCCTTGCTTTTGAAATATTTCACCAATCCTTTTTGAGGAGGCACCAAAGTATGTTAAGCACCTTTAATCTTTTTGTTTTTCGGTGTTTGGTAGGATTGATTTCAGACCTAATTTGTATTTTTTGTTTTTTTCTATTTTACTTATTATTACTGGGTCGAATCCATTGTTTCTTGCTATTTGTTTGATGGTGTCTATTTCTTTATTGTAGTTAGCTACTGACATTGGAATAGAAACAGCTCTGTTTACCATTGAGTGGTATTCCGCCATCTTGTGGTTCCAAGCATGTATGGAATCACATGGTATGGTGGTGTCTGTATATGAAGGCTTTCTATACGCGTCATATTCCAAATGATTGTTTCCTTTTACGATTAATACTATGGAATACCACAAATTAAAGCTCTCTACCATAAAACGGTAACTTTTTTTGGCGATCCATTTAACTATGTATGGTTGATTCACTAAATGATATGCGAATCAGAATCAAAAGAATCATAAAATTTGTAAAATTTTTATGATTGTCTAGTATTCAATTCTTTATGTACTGCAGTTTTTGAAATTAATTGTTATAAATTATTGAACTTTCGCTACTCATTATGCAGTCAAAAGTACGTTATAACATAATTTACTTAATTCTTTATATACTTTTTATTCTTAGCACATACATTTATAAAATACGGACACGAGACCCATTAAAGACAAATTAAGGATAACTTTCTCACTATACGAACTCAAATGCGAACCTCAAACATATTTTTTATACATGGATAAAAAACTACTAATAAATATCGTATAAATCTCTTATGCGGTATGTTTTTGCAATCACTTTCCCCAGTGGGGATTTAATATTTTTTATTCACAAAAAATAAAAATATTTGTTGATAACCAATTCCATGGTTATCAATGAAAATTTTTTTATTTATGTATGTTTTATTTTTTATATAGGTGTATTTTAAAATTGATTTCCTGTATTTCTTAAAAATGGGATTGCAAAAACCTACTATACATGCACACGATTTACAAAGCATAATCGCTATCCTTATTTTGTCTATTGATCCCTTCGACTATCATATTGACTATTCGATAAATTAGGTCCGCTCTATACGCCAAATCAGACAATACGCAATTCTCCAATTTTCTTATTTTTATATCAAACTAGCTGGCCTGGCAAACGTCGTTTTGCCACATATTTCTAATTAACTTCAACATTGTCTAAGTATAATAACATATTCTTATTCTAAGCATTATTTATTCTAAGGCAAATTAGAATAAATAATGATATTAATATATATTTTAAAGCATACCCGGACACGTTGCGGTGACAATTGATATTACATCGATTGCATGCAAAATTTGAAGCAGATTGGACGAACGAATTCCTTTGTCCCATACAAACTTTGCCTCTGCTTTTCATCCCATTAGGGGTAGAATTTCAGAAAATCTTTTCTTATGGGATGCCCGGTATTTGATGTGTAACCCACTATTTGGTGTGAGATACCCGTGACACGAAATATTTATATATACACTCGTGTTTGATGTGGGACACCCGGTACCTCGTGCACCCACAATTCGTGTATATTGTGCTGTGGCTCTCATATACTTGATGAAAAATAGTAAAAGGAAGTCCAGAACCACTAATATAGAAAAGAAGAGATAAATAAATTCAATTTGGAATAGCTGACCCGGGTAAACATTGTTTTGTTATATAAATTATTTCTAATCAACATCAGTATGTCCTAAATATAATAACATATTCTCAACTGTCTATAACTAAATAATGAAGCTGCGGCAAATCAGAATAAATTATGATATTAATTTATATTTTGAAGCATACCCACCCGGTTTACGCGTTGCTGTGTTATTTTTCAAATTTTAATAAATGATATTACATCGTTTACATGCGGATGCAATTCTACCCTTAGGGGAAGAATTTCAAATCCTTTCTTATCGGATTCCAGGTATTTAGTGTGAACCCGGTACATTATATGCACCCGGTATTTACCTGGTATTTGCTGGGGTACACCCAGGACCGCGTTCACCCGATAATTTTTGCTGTGGTACACATACACTTGATGAAAGGTATATGGACCTCCTGAACCAAGAATGATTCCGATAATACTTGAATAATGCGATATGCACACTTTATATAGTTGACAGTTCGTCATACTGCTAGTGAGAAGAGATAAAGAAGTTTTATTTTGAATTTCAAAATTAGATTTTGGTTTCGATGGAAATGATGATTTGTAACATGTGAGAAAAAAAAAAGACAAAATATGTTTCACAACTAGGAACATTTTGTATTCGAAAATTAAATTGTCGTTTATAGTATTTTCCTTTACTTATTATTTATGTTTCTCGAATATTTCAAGACCAAAATTAGTCAAATCGGTCTAGCAATTCTCGACTTTTAACATGACTAACGAACAGCAATTGATTTTTATATATATAGATAAAATTCTGATGAAAACTGCCGTGTATTATTTTCAACATTTTATACTCGAATATGCATTAGTCCCTTATGTATTTAATGATATATTCATCTGTTTTAATTGCATTGTCAGTGATTATTTATTATTACAGCTGTACATTTAATTTAAAAATAGTTATAAAATTGTGCATACCATTGAAAAATAATTTTTTAATCTCTTGAGAATCAAAATCTGCCCTTTTCTAACAGCCTATCATGTCTTTTTAAAATTTCTTTTCCTATTTTTTTGCATTTATAAACAAATGTATTTTATTTCATTGTAACAAACTCGACATTCAGCTCTTATAATGTTATTGCGTCAAATTTTGAAATATCCTTAAAAAATGGTTTTCGTCACAATTTTATCCAAACCAAAATAGCTGTAATGAACAAAGCTTCCAAGGATCCAAGGATCCAAGGATCCAAGGTATTACAAAAACCAACATAGGCATAATAAAAATAAACAAATATTTAAAGAAAATAGAAAATTTTTTTCAATAAAAAGCGAGTTTTTTTTTGAAATTTGAAATCTGTAAAGTTTTACAGTGTATATTTGATTCTACAGTAAAAATTACAGTAAAACCGTAAAAAAACCTTTAAAATCAAGAGTAACGTTTTTTTTAATTTTACAATTTTTAGATTTGCTCAGAAGCAAAGGAGGGAAATGTTTTTTACACAATATCAGACTTTCCATTATACATTCGCCCCATTAATGTTTCTCATTTTTTCGATTTTTCACTTTTCTGATCTTTTGGCCAACATAGCCTTGGTCCTTCAAATCTAAAACCTATATTCATCAAATTAAGTTAACCCGTGTCTATCAATTTCGTAATTTTCCATTTTCCTTAGCATTACGGAGGTTGGAGGGATCTGATTAAATCAATGGCAATTAAATGAGTTCTACGAATGATAGAGACATGAAATCTTTTGTATTAGATGTGAAATGATTAAGAGAAAGAGAAATTTATATGTAATTCCTTACCCGTTTTTCTTATAGGGTAAAGTGGCCAACATACCAATTTTTTTTTTAAATGTAAGATAGATGAAATGATTTTTTTTCAATCGAAAATTGTTTAATTTGTACCTACCTCCTTCTCTGTACGGGAAAGTACAAAAAATAGAAATGGTTTTTTTTCAACTGGGAAGACTAGCATTTTGTATTCGATAAAAAACTTTTTATAAAATGGGAAATTAACTCTTATAATAATCTTAAAATAAACTTAAAGTAAATTTTTAAAATTATCAACTTTTTATTATATAACACCCGCTTCCAATACAATAAATTATAAAAAATATCGTTTATATTATATTATATATTCAAAAAAAACTTTTTGAAAAAAATTAAAAATTGATTATAACATAGTTTTTATAATAATAAAATAACTTGAAATATTGGAAGGTTTTATGGAACGTTTCATCAATTTGGATTTTTTTATAATAAAATTTTTTGTTTTGTTTTCTTTGTTTTTTTTTTTTTAATATTCGTAATAGACCAAAAAAAGTGTTTGTTTAAAGATGGATATACGTAATTTTTCTTTACGATTTCTTAGGTCTTATTTATATATCTATGAAAATTTATTTGTTACTAGCTGGCCCGGCAAACGTCGTTTTGCCACATATTTCTAATTAACTTTAACATTTTCTAAGTATAATAACATATTCTTTACAACTTTCCTCTATTTCTTAATACTGAAAGCTAAGGCAAATTAGAATAAATAATGATATTAATATATCTTTTAAAGCATACCCGGACACGTTGCGGTGACAATTGATAGTACATCGATTGCATGCAAAATTTGAAGCAGATTGCACGAAGGAATTCCGTTGTCCCATACAAACTTTGCCTCTGCTTTTCATCCCATTAGGGTTAGAATTTCAGAAAATCTTTTCTTATGGGATGCCCGGTATTTGATGTGTAACCCACTATTTGGTGTGGGATACCCGTGACACGAAATATTTATATACACACTCGTGTTTGATGTGGGACACCCATCAAATCGTGCACCCACAATTTGTGTATATTGTGCTGTGGTTCTCATATACTTGATGAAAAATAGTAAAAGGAAGTCCAGAACCACTAATATAGAAAAGAAGAGATAAAAAAATTCTATTTTGAATAGCTGACCCGGGTAAACATTGTTTTGTTATATAAATTATTTCTAATCAACATCAATATCTCCTTAATATAATAACATATTCTCAACTGTCTATAACTAAATAATGAAGCTCCGGCAAATCAGAATAAATTATGATTTTAATTTATATTTTGAAGCATACCCACCCGGTTTACGCGTTGCTGTGTTATTTTTCACATTTTAATAAATGATATTACATCGTTTACATGCGGATGCAATTCTACCCTTAGGGGAAGAATTTCAAATCCTTTCTTATCGGATTCCCGGTATTTAGTGTGCAACCGGGTATTTACCTGGTGTTTGCTGAGGTACACCCGGGGCCGCGATCACCCGATAATTTTTGCTGTGGTACACATACACTTGATGAAAGGTATATAGACCTCCTGAACCAAGAATGATTCCGGTAATACTTGAACAATGCGATATGCACACTTTATAAAATTGACAGTTCGTCATACTGCTAGTGAGAAGAGATAAAGAAGTTGTATTTTGAATAGATAAAGAAGTTTTATTTTGAATTTCAAAATTAGATTTTGGTTTCTATGGAAATGATGATTTGTAACATGTGAGAAAAAAAAGACAAAATATGTTTCACAGCTAGGAACATTCTAAATTCGAAAATTAAATTGTCGTTTATAGTATTTTCCTTTACTAATTATTTATGTTTCTCACCGTTTAAACCTTCCCTGAACTTTCACGAATATTTCAAGACCAAAATTAGCCAAATCGGTCTAACCATTCTCGAGTTATGCGCTTACCAACACATTTTGCGATTCATTTTTATATTATAGATTATTATTGTCACATGTACAGATCTTTCTAACAGAAAATGCTGTAAGCCAATGCATACCAACAAAATGGAACAAAAATATTGTATATGCTGAGCTTTTACAATTAAAGAAATTTTTAAGAAAGTAATAATTCTTGGGAGCTTGGAAAGTAGGGTAATAAGACGTCTGACTTTCAAATTATGTGAATGTTTCGTTGGTAGTTTATTTGTTTTAACTACTTTCCTTAAATTACCAACGAATCGTTAAGATAATTAAGAAAATCTAACTTATAACTCTGCTTTCCAATTTCCCTAAAACTATTATTAACTTTGTTATTACAACATGGATAAGAACAACCAAGATTTTTTAAGATTGATGTGCAAAAACTATAACTATCATGTATGGCATAGAAAGGGGAAGAGGTTACTGGTATAATAATATATTTCTCGCTTTAAGTGGAGTTGTGTTTTTGATACAGACACCTTACTTTTTATTTTTACATTTTCCAAACACAAATAATTCAAAAAATAACTAATCTAAAATTTTGAATTTTGGTGTGCTCAGATTGCATATGAAAAATTTGTATTTTAGAATCATTTTTTTTTTTTTTTAGAAAAGCTCGACATGTATATGAGCTGCCTATGAACGAAAATTATTAAAAGGACAATGTTAATATACATTGTCTTTTTAAGTCGAGCTTTTCTAAAAAAAAAAATGATTCTAAAATACAAATTTTTCAGAGATTAAATATTTTTTCTTGAATAGTATTGAAGGTTCATTTGTAATTATCTGCTGCATTTCTCTCTGTATCTATGATACATTAAAACCAGACAATCAACTATTTATTTATAACAATAAAAACAAGTAGACAAATTGAAATGGAAAACTAATGCATGAAATTACAAGCAGTATTTTCCCTGGTTGATATATGCATTGTATTTTGTGAATATAATATTATAGATTTAATGTTGTTTTTATACCCAGTACATTATTATAAAAGACATAATAATGATTATAAAAGTTTATATAGTACAAGAGCGACAACTAGGATCGAATGAATGATAGAATAACCTGATTTAAGTTAAATATAACGTCGTTTTCTGTTAAAAATTATTGTTAATTTATTTATGGGTAGGGGGAAACTTTCGTATAATTGTTGGACCCATTTTGTGTTGAATACATTTATATAAAGCCTATCTATATATACCTATGGATATATTTTCCTAAAAAATTTTAGTTTTAGCAATAATTATCTTTAATTGGTACATGATTTACGTAGTTTAAATTGATTTTTCTTCCGAAGTCGTTGAAAATAAATCTGATTATTTTAAAGTTCGTTTTCATTCATCTTTTTTAAAAAAGTTCAACTATGTTATACCTTCTATTAAGTACAAACTTTTTATAAGTTATGCTAAAAATGGAAAGAACTAATGATTTCCGTACCAATATTCTTTATTCATAACTAAGAACACTTTATCAAGTCTTTAACTAAAAATAAATCAAAATAAGTTCATCAATTAGGAAGTTCCAATGTCAACGATATATATAGACAAGCGTTGTAGTTGGAAGACCATGGTGTTTCATAATATGCCATTTAAGTCTGCTTAGGTTTACTAACAGCACTCTTATACTATATTATATATAAATTAAATTTTTGATAAATATTTTATATAAAGGGGTTGAAATAAATGAGTCTAATGACCTTCCTATAACATATCGTTGTATAATCAATAAAAAACCGTTGCTTAGAAATGTCACGCGAACTTTTAAATATTATGTTGTGTGGCTCAAACAAGCAAAATTAAGTTTTTGTAACCAAGTCCTATCTATTTTAATATAAAAAGTTACTACAAACAATATGTAAGAATAAAATAGTGAAAAAATAATTTGACAGCGTATTCGAATGATTTAGTAGAAATGAATGGTAAAATCATTTGCCAATATTATCTTTTAAATGAATTATTACGAATAAATCGAGAAAAGTCATTTTAATTTCCGAATAATTTAAAAAGTAAACTTTTCTTCGCTAGAAATGTTACATATATCACTGTACTTTTGAAATTTACATTTCAGCCTATAATTTCTATTTTAAAATTTTCATTTCAGTCAATCCATCGCTTGCTACAGAACAATATCAATTTCAATAACAATTCTATTAAATATTTTTGGTTTTCTTGTCCCATTACACCAGATTCCAGTGTAGTCTAAACTGTATATATTTTCTCTTTAGATTAGGTCATATATTCTTCACTGAGAATAATTAATTGGATAAGCAGGACAGAAATATTTAATATGGATTAAACCGATGTCCAACTCAATAATAATTATAATTTTAATTATAATTGATTTGAATTATATTAATATAAATCTTGACAGTAAATTTGCTGAAACAGTTTTTATAATAGTAAACTTTAATCAGAAAAAAATTTATATAATTATATTTAAAGTTAAAAACTTGACTGAAATTTGCTAAAACTGTGACTATAAGTATGAGTAAAAAGTATGAATAAATTTGCTTAAAGTATGAGTAAAATTACAAGAATGATTTTATAACATCCAAAAGAGTTAATGTAATTGTTACACATAGAATTAATAGAATTGTGATAAGTTTTTAAGGACCGTCAATAAATGTGTAATACTTTTGATTTTTATCAGCTCAATATCTGCACATAAAACAAAGAAAAGTGTGATATTTTTGAAAGAAGCCTATAATAGGTATCAAAATGTGTGTCCAAATTTTTAATGAAAATTTAAACATAGTTTGAACTCTAAGCCTTTCAAAGAAAATACGCTTCAAGAACGTCGGGGTACTTATATTGAGCAATCTGGGAAAAAACAAACCGTAAGCTTCCTTTAAGCTTCAAAAATCGGATTCAACATTTGATATTCACTTTAGGGAACTTGTATAAACCAAATATATAATTCTAAATTCATCAAACCACTCAAAGAGACAGAAAAATGATGCAACTTAAGCCGTTAGAAATACATTAACATTAAGGCCGTACTGAAGAGCTGTTAAATGACCAAGAGATTTGACTTATGATCGCTTTTTGAAAGACTATGATTCGTTATACTTCTTAGTAAGGTTTGGAAAGTATATTTTTACAACGTTATTTGTATTGACCTGAATAATCTAATAACCTATTATTATTTTTGAATTTATATATATTAGACCTATTTTGATATGAGTATCATTTGCCGTTGTAAAACTGTCCCATATGTTATTAACTATCTCAACTTACATTCTATTTCCATATTCAAAGCCTTTATCGTCTTCTACAAAGCGTTTGATACAATAGAGCATGAGTATATATGGAGAGCGCTTATGAGATGCGGTGTCCAAACCAAATACATTAATGATCAAAAATATTTATTCTAATATAATCGCAGAGATATTATTTGAAACTAGGGAGCCCGAAAGAGAAGATTGAGACCAGGTTTTTCGCCAAAACTCTTCAATCTAAAGTTTTCAGATGACATAGTCTTGTTTACAACCACCAAAAACCAACTAAAACTGATGGTAAACAAAGCGAAAAGTTAGGACTATAAACAAATAGAGTTAAACAAATACTTATATTTTAGAATTAAGTTTAAAAAATCTTTAACCCGAAAAATAAAAATAAAATCGAGCACTGAGAAGAATAAAATAATATAATGTTCTTATCTGACATTTGTCTGCCAATAATTTAAGAATTGATCTCTATATACATATTTTATATCCTCTCTATTTACACTTTAAAAGTTCAGTTGTATCTCGAACTTCCATTTCTTTAAATTCGCAGTCTAGATGTTCTATTAATTTCGTTCTATCAATTTTACACATTTTTTATATATCGTTTGTTAATTCAAATACCTATTGGACCGCCTCCTCGATTGATTTAGTTCTTAATGTTTTCCATGTTTTGCAGGATTTTTTAATCATTTGCCGTCATATAATCATTTTTTATTCATGTAAACTTACTCATTCTAATATCATTGACATTTTCATTATTGCTATATTTTTGAACCCAGTAATTTTGGGTTCAAGTTTATGATTAAAACTTTTCCGATTACTGTCATAATAAAATCTTTATTAAATATTACATATTATTTCAAAAAACAAATTACAAATACTTACGGAAACATATAAAATTACAATTCAAATTTCAATCGACTATTACTATCAATTGAACTTAAAAGTCACATTTGAGGGAAAACTCCTTACAGAATAAAGTGCATTTAGAAAAAACATACGAAAAAACGTATCCATAATACAATTACTTATAAAGGTTTAGCAAACAAAATATACTTATCTACTAATCTTAAATACAAAGAAAATCGTGTCCAAAGCTCAGAGCAAAACTTTGTTTAAAAAATATGGATAAAAATTTATTTAATAATTATTAAAATTAAAGAATTGCCTAGAACTGTTAACATACCGTTTTACATACAATATTCTACTATTCAAAGTGAAAAATTAATCTTACGTATAAATATCAAAAAGAAAAGAAAAAAAAAGAAATAATTAAAATTAATACTTATAAACAAAATATTTCTTTAAAATATAGGATTTAAATTGAATTTACAAACATATAAACTTTTTGTGATAGTTCAAGGCTTTCATTTCCGTATCGTTACAACCTTGAACATCTTATTAAATATTGACTTTCTTACGTAATAAAAATTTGAACCGAGCTGCTTATACTATCAAAAAGCTCATAATTTGCTTACTTATTATATAGTGAGCCATCTATTTTGTAATAAATGAACTAATTTCATCCTAATATACTATTTAATACATTAAGAAACCTCTATTGATACGATTGTTAACTATACATTATATAGTTGACTACATGTAGGTGGTGACTAATCAAAATCAAATGTGAATTCCATATTATTAGCACCCTAACATCGGATTTTACCAGTTTTCCAATTGGAAATCATTAAAGCATGAATTGGTAATGATTGACCACTATGTTATGTCATGGTGGTTAAGTATTTTTAGTTTTTTTTTTATTATGTATATTTTTTTATTATTCTTAACTAATGGATAAGAGAATTTGTATAATTGAACTATCTGCCCCACATTAAAATAATTTAATAGAATTAATAAATTTATAAGTTGGATAACAAGAATAGAAAACCCTCTAATTTTGAACAAGAATCAGCTTTAAGGGGAACACGAACTAAAAAAGTGTACAAACTTGAAACGAAAATGGAAAGCTTGTTGAAGCGTTTTTATCAAAAAAACTGAATTAAATAAAACATAAATTAAATTTTACAAAAAATAAATGTATTTTCAAGAAAAATTGGCAAATCTTTCGTTTTCATGTTTAAATTTTGCTTACCAAATTTCACTACATTTAAATAGAATGGAATCTACTCAAAGTGAATTCATGATATTTTGATTACATGAAAAACTGTTCTGAACATAAGTTGTTTGTAATAAAACATTCGCAATAAAATTTGTATTGTATTTTTAATTCCTCAATTATACACGGTAAGATGGGAGGCTCGAAAAAAAATTACATACTCAAGTTATATTTTACTTTGGTTAATGGCTATATAGCTAAAAGTAGCTGAAGCCAGAAATTAAGAAGAAAAAAAAAACTTATATTTTATATATGGGTGTCTAGCCCAATAGAAAAACAATTACCAATAAACAACTAGCGCGTGTAACATTTCATCATCTATTTATCATAATTTGAACTATAATACGAAAAATTTTAAAATTTCCTCAAAACAATTAAAAAACAACAGATGATCTATCGATTTCCATAAGGAAAATTGAGATGTTTAGACATTGGTACGGACTTAAGACGTTTTTAATTACGAATAAAGAGCTCAAAAACTGAAAGTGACCTAACGATGATACATAGTGACCACACTTTTATACAATTACAGGTCTCTCAACTACATAAGCTGGCTTACAGATGGCAGCACTTTTCATTACGAGGCATACGTGCCGAGAAGATATTCAAAAATTATATTCATTTTTATATAGAAAAATTTAAATTTTAAAATGGTAATGATAAAAAGAAAAATTTAGTTATAACAGCATTGTTAATATTTATTCATTGATTGGTAAACCAATAATTATAATTAATTTTAAATCATTGTTAATTTTATAATCAATAATCTTTATAGTGAAATTCATATAGGCATGTTGAGTAAGTTTGTAATGCTTTGGATTTTTGATATCAGGATAATAATGAAAAAATCATTTACTAAAATTTCAAATTTTCGAGAATTTGATATAAAATATAGTTTTTTGTCTAACTCTTATTTTGATTTTATTTTGAAATTATGAATTTAACCCCAAACTTTCCCACAAACATCTTATTAGCTTGCATGAGAAAAATATTACAATATCTGGTTCACTCATTTAAAAACAAGCAATCGTACATACCACAGATAAATTTAATAACTTATTTAATAATTAGTGATATTATAATGTATGTCTTTGTGTAACACTTTGAATAATGAAGGAATAACCGACTTTTAATAGATACTAATAGAGTGGCACCGCAATTAGTGATTTTGGTTACTACATAAGAAGAAGAAGCCATTTATTTTATATGAGCGTGATAGTGATGATACCACAAAGTTAATTGGGACATTTCGAAAAAGGCATGCTTATTGGTCGGAGATCATTTTTTTATTACAATATTCACAAACTAATGTATATGTAGTCAAGATTTATACTATGCTTACCCCAACTATGTTATTATTATTTTATTTTCAGTGTTTTTCATACAAATAATAGATGGTGTTACTATATTCAGTAGTACACATTTAACGCTTCTTGTATTCGTACCATAGTAAGTACATGGAAGAGACTTGATCGATTGATACGCCATAAGTATCTAAAGTTTGTAATAAAACATACACGTTATAGAAAATATACTTTTTAGATCAATTGTTTGCATGTAAATTGTATAGCAAATGTCAAACAAAAATTATTGATTAAATCATACACCGATAAACTAGTATTTCGTAACTATGGAAACGATTGAAAATATTTTGATGTACTATGCCCATACACGCATTAGCCATCTGTATTTAAAAGAATTTAGTATCTATGGTTTTAACCGTCGAATAACAAATTAAAAGTAATTTAGTTTCATTTGTTATAAGGTCTATATTATAGTTGTTTTGCTGTGTCCACTGATCACGCATACTTCAAACATCCAATCAAATTGTATAATACAATTGTTCACATGAAACATTGTTTGTAAAAATGGACTATTGAATTTGTTTTTACTTGAGATTTTCTTGAGAAAGCTTACATACTTAGAAAAAAAGAATATATATTTTAGTAATAGATAATGAAAAATATAAAACTTATCAATAAAATTCTTTCATTTAGTGACATCTGACATAAAAATTTAAGTCTACAACTTTTAAGTATTTCATAAATACTTATTCAATTGGAATGAATTGGGTGTGCACAATCTTGATATAATGCCATTGAGTTTTTTAAAAAATTAATTTTTCAACAACATACACTTAATGGATGTTTTCTTTTACAATTAAAAATAAAATTAATAACGTCATTTTAATAACGTTCAATTTATTCACTTCTGTTGAACAACAACATAAAACAATATACCAACTTATGCATAAAAACGAAAGATTCGTATATTCGGATACAATGGCATATGTATGTAGATTAGCTTTTTTTTTACATTTTCAATTTTAGTACTTTTTGTTTTCATAGTATTTGAGTACTTTTTGTTTTCATAGTATATTGATACTGCTGCGGGGGCACTGCTACTGTAGTGCTAAATTTAATAACTAGTCGATAATATAAAAGTAAAGAAAGTGTCAATGTTTTAAATAGCGATGAGGAATAAAAGGAAGGGAAAAAAACAGTTTTTAATATTTTAATTACATTTATTATATTTTACTTGATTTTTTATACATTTAAAATAAACATTGACTGGTTTTAAGATGATTAAGATACAAGGAGGATTTTTTTCTTACTTTATCTACATGTATATAATAGTAATAATATTAATTTATCATCGGATTTGGCTTACGAGTACTATTTAAATATTATGTAATTACGTAAACAATTTTTTGACTATAACATAAAAAAATAATGACTATAATATTATTTAAAAAACTATATACAATGAAAAATTTATAAACTTTACAAATAAAATTTCAATAATATCTATTTTTTTAACTAGATAAATGTAATTTTAGACCTATTAAAATTTATACAATCGCCGGAATTTTATGGTAAAAAATCTGTCAATAAATGATTACAAAACACTAACTCCGGATTTTTTTTATAATACAAATGATATGAATAAGTTTCAGATTGATATTTAATGTTTCGAACACGACACATTCTTATCATACAAATTGTTTGTTTTATTAATAATTTATTTAATAATGTCGCTGGTTTCATTTTAGTTAGCTAAAATCGAGGATTAAATGTCGGAAAGCAGTCTCAAAAAAAAAAAAAACATAAAATGATTTAAAATACAATAAAAATTATATCCGGGAAAAATAGTTCAATAAGATTAAAAGTACATAGCATGTGAAAATAACAAAAAAAAAAAAAAAATTGAAAATGAAAATGAAAAAATTTGCTATAAAACTCATGTACGCAATTTTTGAAAATTTCTGTTTCTCGATCTTAAAACACTTATAGATTGAAAAACGTAGAAAAACGTAAACGTTTATCGAAGAAATCAAAAAAGTTTAAGTGTTTATGTTTTCATATTAAATTATTCATTGAAATAGGAGAGGGGATTTATGAATAAAAATGGGACTTAAAATTAGTCCGGCATCATCCGAATTCTTAATATTAGGAGTATGTTTGACACAAATTCATTGATAAAATTCGATCTTCGATTTTTGCACACATACCTCTACTGTATGATGTAATATGTATTTCTAAAACAAATAGTTGATTATATGATACATTTTTTGAGAAAGTATTTAGTATCAGAACCATTTTGATTTTTGATTTAGACTTTAGGGCTAAATTTTTTAAAAATTTTATGGTACGATTTTTGCTAAGTCAAATCTTGATTGTTGATTTTGTTAATAAAAGTACATTTATCTATGTTAATTTTTGATAAAAAGTTTTTTTAGTATTTTTGTAAGTAATATCCATTTTATAAGAATATATTATACGATTTGTTTTAGAGTAAAGATACTTGAAGTTAATTGTAATTTCACTCGTCTCAATTAATTTACGGTTTCAATAAATGTTTCGTGGTATTTTTTACGATTTTCTATGTACAAATTAATTTTTTATATACAGAAAATTTTTACACACCCCCATGTAAGACACTATACCTTCAGACTATTACCATAAACACAGTTTTCTTTTAATGTTTCGAGTACGGACCCATAAACAGATAAGTTCTTAATTAGATAGTTATTTCAAAGTGACAAGAAAAATACGAAATAATGGAAATTATTTACAATCATAACTCTAATTTGCTACGTTGAACATTAATTTGATTTTTGGTTTCTAGATTAAGCTCTGGTGCTTAAAGTATTCGTTTTCTCTTTTTATAATTATATTACTAAATTAGTTATAATTTTAATACGATATGTGGTGATGGATACTCATTTTTGGAGGTTCTGGTTCTTGATAATAATTCACAAATTGTTTGCATATGGCACACTGATTTTATTACTAACATAACTCCCATTTCGGAGTTCTTAAAATCTATGTAATTTAGTAACATGAAAACGAATATAAAATTACAATTAACTCTTGATTATAAATTAGAATTAGATATGAAAATATTCTACGTGAATTTTTCTGTTTTTTAATGTGTAATATGATTTATAAATAAGTTACATAATGAGTCATAAGAATAATTTTTTACTAATATCGATTTCTCTTCGAGCAATTTTCTTTTGTTTTTTATCACACTTTACAAATTCGATTAGTTTAAACGTACAACAAATGAAAATATGGACAATCTAAAACGAAAATATACTACGAGAAGTCGTACAATTAATTTATATTAATAAGAGTAATGAAGAGTGTGTTTGCAAAATTAATATTTCAAAAATTATAATTTTTTAATTATTTAAACATAACTTAAAAATTAAAATCGTTACATTAATGCCAAAAAAATATTTAAAAATATTTCTACAAAAATTCTTTGAACCAATTTTTTGATACAGGCATGAATAACGCTACAGAATGCCGGATAGTATCATATTTGGTATAAAAATTTATGAGTCAACAAAATACAAACTTTAATCAAGTACACTTATTCAGAGATATTTATAGGACATCGATATTAACACAAATTTTAAAAATTGTAAATAATATTTTTAAATTTGTCTAAATTCCAATGTTTATAGAGAATTCGCATAAAAAATTATTCAAAAATAAAAATAATGGTCTGTGAATCCCAGGTCTTTTTTCAGAATTATAAGCATCAAGCTATTTTTTCGTGAGTGGATTCTTTTCGTAGAGACGTTCACTTCTTATATTTGTGAAAATATTGTAAAACGGTATCGAAACTTTTATATTTACGCAATCGTGAAACATGTCGATTTTGGTAATTCTCACAGTTCATAGACATCACGTTATTTTTTAGTTAAATTGAAAGATAATTGAATGAAAATATTTAAAAATATTCATCCCACAAATTCATCACCTTCAACAGGGCAAAGGCATATTTAACATGGGTAATTTATCGACATCCATTGTCTATTTAGTATTTAAAAAATCGAAAGATTCCACTGTCCTAAAAATACGATGTAGATGATATTTCCGGTTCTATCTATCATCTGATGTCATTACTTACACGGCAACCCTGGACTGTTATGCATTAGGAGAATATGTATAGATGAGAATATTCGTTAAAAATATTGATTGGGTTTGCTTTGGAGAACCAAAAGCTGCTCTTTATAATTATTTAAAAAATAAAAATATATATTATAAAGAAGGGTTTAATGCTACATTCAAAATACGTATTCATAACTACAAACTATACTTACAATTGTGTTGCATAGATTTTGTTTTTAATATTTTTAATCATTATTGGTTTTATTTTTCTTATATAACATGTTTTGTGTAACACCATTTTTACTACTTTTTATTCTTATAAAAGATTATTGACGTTGTTAGAATGTATTACTGGAGAAATTTACTACACAATTTGTAGGAAAGTGTCACCTTTCGATTTGATATTTATTAGATAATGGTGTAAAAATTAGCTTGATGTCTTTAAATAACAATGTTCACGTGGCTTTGACATATCAAGCGTGGAGTATTATTCGTTGGCTAAATTGTTGAAGTAGAAAACATTTTCTACAGGTCTACAGGCCATTTGATATTTTTTGTATTTTTTAACACGCTTTTATTAGCTTCACTCGTATGTTTGTTTGTCTGTAGGTAACTCTCTGAAGTTGGCTGCAGAACGCATCTGAACGGATCCTTTGCATGAGAGTAATAAAGATAGAGCTAGTGCGCGAACTACGCATGCATGCGTGTTTTTTTAGTTTTTTTAAACTATTATATTATTAGATATTTTAGTTCTTTTATGCATAAAAATAAAATTTATTTTAGCAAAAAAAAAAAAAAATTCTCACATAAACTTACTTTCCATTTGTTTTACACTTATAATTTTTATAAACATGGTTTTGAATTTACAACTTTACGGTGAAAGGAAACTTTTTTTCAGGTTAAGATTATTTAATTAAACATTATTATATAAAGATTTTTGTAGAGACAATCTTAAAAATTTTCTGTTTACAATTTATTTAATTATGACACTCACATTAATTACTAATATATTCATTATTTTATTTAAATTCATTCTTTAACATGTGATCAGTGGTGACCAGCACCAAAACTGTATTTTTTTTATATTAATTGTTTTCTGTACTTAAATGATTAAAAGTTTCTAAAATATAGTATGCATTCTCAAAGATTATTTAGTCCTAAGCTAATTATATATTGTCTATGATAATAATTTTTAATATATCTACGTTTTTTTCATTAACTTACAATCATTTGTCTAACTTTTTTCTTATGCCAATGCACTAGTTTTTTTGATTTTAGAATAACAATTTGTAAACATTGAAAATAATGATTAAAAAATACAATTTCTGTTTTGTTTTTCTTAAATACATTTTTTAAGCTTTGAAAACCATTTATTTTGTAATATTTACAGACAATCATTAATTTATACATAAATTATAATTATTTTGACTAGATTTTTCATAAATCCAAAAATAAGATATATAATTTTAAGATCCCCTAAAAAAGTCCTCTTGGAAATGAATCGGAAATAAATAGGACTAATTTTTTTTCAATTTCAATTGAATTTAATCGGACTTTTTATCAATAGTTTCAAATAGTGTTCATATAAAAATTTAGTTTTTTATTTAATGGCCTTTGCGTGCATAAAATTCCAATTTGGAAAAACTATCCATATACGTTTAAACAAACTGAAATTTATGATCATAGTAAACGTGATGTAAATTCAAGAGTATATTACTGAAAATATCTACAAAAACATTTTTTGAAGTAGAACAAAACATAATGTAGATAATATGAGTCGATAACAACAGCGTCTAATAAATTACAATATTTAAAATGTATAAATCCTAATGTGCGCTGTTTCTTATTGATTTATGATTAAATATGATGTATTCGAACGATGTACGGAGATAATTCTTATAACTTTGATAAGATTCTAATTATTTTAATAAGTTAAAACGTAACTTTTCTTCGTTAAAATTCGAAAAAGGAGACAGATTGTAGTAAATAAAGAAAACCAAAAAAAAAAAAAAAACAAATTCGAAATAAAATTCTTGAATTAAATGATTTTCTGTTAAGCGTATGGTATGTAAAAAAAATCTTAAACTTACTGAAATTAAAAGTGGAATGTATTAGTAAATGATAGTAAATGATTATCTGTATTAATGGTTTTCAACTTATATTGTAAATATTTATCTAAGAATAAATATAATGAGTCAGATCTAATTTTTTTACTTACTAAAATATTCATTTTATTAAAACTTTTATGTTAAATATAATTATAGGCGTTTATATTATTTAATAACTATACAAAATAATAACAATTATTATTTTTTTTTTTTTTAATCATACGTGAAAAGAATGGTTATAATTGTGTAGAATCATTCATTTTTGTATGTACATTATTTAAGACTAGTATTTGTTTTAGTGTCAATATTTTATCAGGAAAAATTATAACCATAATATCAAAAAATTATTTGATAATATAGTAATTATTCGAGTATAGAAAATAAAATTAAAAGAGTTTTTAGAAAACGTTATTAAAAGAGTAAGTATTGAAGTTAAATGTGGTTAAAAGGATGGATCGATTGTCCAATTGCCGTAGTGAATCTATTTTTAAACTAAAAAAAAAAATTATGCTTTAACTTTTTAAATAGTTGTGAAAATTATATTTTATTATTTACATTAATGTATTAAATATTTGATTCACACAAATTTAGGCGCAATTTCTTCCAAACTTCCAAATGCCTTAAATGTCATACATACCCTATATTTCAAAATTATAAATCATGAATACGCTTCTACCCATGATTTCGTTAAAATATGATATTAACATTCATATATAATATTCATGACATCATATGTGGGTACCTTTTCCCGATATTATACTTTTGAAACATAGTTACATATAATGCAGTTGAATCCTGGCGGCATATGTGAAAAAGCCAGATAACATTTACATCTTTCCTACAGACAACGGTAATACTTCAGTTCAATTTTTTTAAAAGATGATAAAATATGAATAGTTTCAAAAAATATGTTTTCTGTTACGAGTTTCATAAAAGACATTGTTTTCTTGAATTGAATTAAATACTATGCAATTTCCGATAAAAACACAAAGAAAATGGTACTTTCTAAGTGGATTTTAAATCTTAAATGAATGGCTAGGTATTATATTTTTTATTGCATTCTAAAGTGCGTTGTTATTCATTCTTTTATATACTTTAATTTCAATTATTAAACTTAAAATAAAATATCGCTTATCCATCCTAAATATTATATTTTATTGTGAATAATTAGACTAAAATTGAGATATGGTATTTTATATACATATATATATACACATATATATTGGATGTATGTATATATATATGTATATATATATATATATATATATATATATATATATATATATATATATATATATATATATATATATATATATATATATATATATATATATATATATATATATATATAATATATATATATATATATATATATATATATATATATATATATATATATATATATATATATATATATATATGTGTGTGTGTGTATAATTTATGAGTGAATATAAAATATTAAATTTTCAGTTTAATCATCGATTCGAAATTATAAGTTATTATTCACTGTTCCAAGAAAACATGACCTGTTATTAAACTCATATAAGCAAGAATCATAGTTTTAAAAACTAACTTGTTGTACATACGAAACACAGGGATATTTTTGGTATTCGATAGTTCTTAAAAAATGAGTCTTAAGTTGAAATTTAAATATTAATTAGAGTAATGTAAATTATAAAATAATATTTCCACAACTATATAAAAATAGTAAAAAGTAAAAGGATAATTTATTTTCAATAAAAGTAAATGTAAAAATTAATTAGATGTACTACTGCTATTTGACTATCGATATAATTTTAAATGTATTTCATCTTTTATTAAAATCATCGCCTTACAAATAAATCAAATACTCTCTTAAGGTTTTGATAATATGCTATCTTATTCTTAACAAAAATTTTCAATATGCACAATAACCAATTTAATTGTTATATAAGATTGCTATAATCAATGAAATCTTTCAGGCACAATCCTCTATAAGACTTTTTTCCTATACTTAAATCCGAAGTTTCATCCAAATTACGGAACACCTCTGCATATTAGCAAAACATAGTAAGAAAATTTCGAATTTGTTTTGTTAGATTTTATTTTTAAAATTGTTTTTAAAATTCCGATAAAATCGGAATTATTATTCATATAAATAATATTACAATTTAAATTATAATAAAATAACTTATAAAACAATCAAAAATTAAAATTGTATATTTAAAGGAGTACGAGCATCACATGATCATATGTTGGATTATTTTGAATATAAACAATTATTATAATAAAAAAATATGTAAAATATTACACATTTTGCATATTAGATAATAAATTAAAGATTAACATTAATATCCAATGTTTATCTATATATTTCTTCTATAATATTTTTTCAATGAATCTTTATGAAACAAAATATACCGTCTATCTGTCGCTTTTCAAGAACACCAATGCCGACTTTTGAAGTTTAATAATTTGGATAAACTCCTTCAAATTCACAGAATTTGTGTAAGAAAAAATTTACTGAAAATTACTTTAGCGTGTGTACTAGCATAAACTCTGTTACGTAATTAATAGAGTTAAAAATAAATTTCTTAAAATGACAGTAATTAGTATTAATTGTTAAAAAAAGTTTAATCATATAAAAGGCGAGATTAATCTAAAGTGCATACTTAATTTTAGGAATATGGTTTTCCTAAACAATTTAGGGTCACTATTTTTATTATAGGTTTGAATTTAAGAAAAACTTTTTTTTGAAAGAAGACATATTTTTTCAAGTTAATCAAGTTATAACATTTTTAATATTTTTTTTTTTACAAAAGCTAGATAGAACTTTTTGAGATAAATGAAATCTAAGATTATTTAAAACATTCATTTAAAATAAACTTCAAGAAGTAATAATAATTGTTTTATTAGTTAATCTATCATTTTTGATTTTGTAGTCCAAAACAAAAAAAAAAAAAAACTGAAAATAATTTCCATAGATCTTTTGTTTAATCTAAGCAAGTTTTAACTTTTACGAATCTTCTGTGGTTATGTATTTAAAAACTATTTATAACTTCCTCTGAAAATTAAATTTAGTAATTCATTACATCAAAGTGTAAAATTTAAAACAACATATCAATTTTCATTATAAAAATAACATTTTTTCTATAATGTTGATAATTAATTAAGAGACTTTTACAATAAATAAAAGAAAACAATGACTTGAATTAAAATTTTTTAAATAACTTTTTTAAATTATTTTATTGACATAAATTAAATCAATTTGTGGATCAGTACTAATTGGAACAAAATTTTAAATAGAAATGTTTCTATTATTTATTTTAGCTGTAAGTCATGATTAGTAACGATAACATAAAATTAACTATTTTTAGTTATAATTTAACATTATATCATACAATATGTAATTTTTATTATAATTTTTGATAATAATATAATTTATATTTACAAAACGCTTTATAAATAGTGGGGTTAAACTATTACATTTTTTTGAATAATTATTATTAATTAAAAATAATTATTTTCACAAAAATTATAAATGATTTGAGTTTTATTTATTTATTTTTATTTTTTGTTTAAATATGGAAAAATATATGATAAAATCAGTCGAAAACAGTATAGTTTACAATGATAGGTTTACTGTTTAAAGAGGTTATTAAAATATTTTGTGCATTTCTTAGTATGTATAAAAATAGAATTTTGTGAACTATTAAAGTAGCTTTAATTATTAGTATGGAGAGAGTTATTTAAGTAAATAAAAAAATTTTTTTTAATAGGTTTAAAATTGATCCCGATAGATTTTTTTAAACTAATTAGACCTAATAAATTAGATTCGAATTTCTGATATGATAACATAATAATATCGCTTATATTTTTTGGGGATATTAAGTTTATTTACTTTCTTTAAAATATTATCGATTCAGTGGTTATTTTTAGAGAAAAAAATAACTATAATAATTGACAATAATAATTATTTTTTAGTGAAATGAATTAGCGGTAGTGAGAAGATATCAATTATAAGTTGTGAGTGGTTCTGTTGCAATTATCTAAATTAGATATTTCTGATAGATTAAAAAATTATATGTACAGCTATCACACATAAATTACCTTGAAACAATTTTGAAAAATCGTGACTTTTTAATTCATAATACTTCATATGTCTCTACATTAAATATTGATTATTACCTGATAAATAATATACGTGTCTCAAGTATACGTCTAAAATAGATTTTAAGATTTTTCCCAACGTCAAATATACAATTAGGCACCAAATAAAATTTTAGATAAGTAAGCATTTTCACGAAAATAAATGTAAAATATTCAAAAGCTTTATTTGAAGAGTTTTTAATAATGTACAAACATTTGTTTTTGTCGTGTTTTGCTATTTATTTCACCCATTTGAAGAAATCAAATGTAAAATGTTGTGTTCAAAACAATAAAGTCTAGATATTATATTATTTATATGGTTTATTACAAAATCAAAAACAGAAAAGAAAAAATGAAAAAATAACATATTGTTTGAAATATATATCGGTTTTGAGATCCAGTATACAAATTTTATATAAATTAATGCTTTCCTTTGCTGGTTTGGATTTTTACAGTCATCTTCAGTTACTAAAAACATATACAGAGAGAGAGAGCTGGCTGCAAAAACCCTGGACTATCGAGTTATCGGGTAAAGTATTTTTTAAATGATACTACTCACTGTAACTATTGAAAAAATCATTTAGTGCCAAAGCAAATATCGTGCATTACATTGCTATATTTTTTCTACGGTACATTTTTTGGACATAAAAAGTACCGAACGAGTAACGGCTTGAAACTGATTTTAAAATTTAGTTTCGAGTGACTAGAAAATAATTGTGAACAAGTGCCTCCGTTAATCTGGTGCTAACCCCATGGCACGGCACATTTTTTAATTTTGTTGTTGTTGTGTTACCGTACCTATCGAGTAAACCACTTCAAACTGTAATCAAATTGCAGTTTAAACATTTCTTATTAAGAAAATACATTAGTGCCACTTCTATTTTAGTGACAAATGCCTGGCACGATACTTTATATTCTTTCAAGCCCTATGTTTATGTCCAAAAAATGTACCGTAGAAAAAATATAGCAATGTTATGCGCCATATTTGTCCTGGCACTAACTGATTTTTTCTATAGTTACAGTGAGTAGTATCATTTAAAATATACTTTACCCGGTAACTCGATAGTCCAGGTTTTTTGCAGCCAGGTCTTGTACCAATACCTTGTATAATAAAAAATACCAAAACATATATACACGCTAGCTTCTAAAAAAAAAAATTAATTAAATTATATAATATTAATAGAAAAAATAAATGATTTAAAGACAAATTGGAAAAATCCCGTTGAATCTGAAAAACAAAATTTTCCAATTTAAGTTTATCTGTTTATCAAAATTTTTTTATCTTCTTCTTTTAAATGTGTCAACAATGCAAGCTCTCACTTTTTAATTGTTACGTTTTACGTTGGGATTTTTTCAATTCGTATATTTCTCATATTAGTTTAACAATTTTCAATAGCTAATGAAAAGGTTGATATAGATTTATATATTTTTTCTATATTTTATAATTTAATTAATTTTTTTTTAAAGAGTGTAGGTATAATTTTGCTGTATAACAAGTGGTTTTGTTGGCTACTGAAGATAATAGTAAAAACAATTCAAACCGGTATAGCAAAATATAAGCTTTTATTATTTTGTAAAATTTTTTAAAAGTCCTTAAGGGGATTTGCAAGTAGTACCATAAAATAACATACCGTGAGATATTTTAATAAAAATTTCTGATTTGTAAATCTGATATTAATGTAAACATGGATTTTAAATTAGACCGAGCAAGATGTATGATTTTAGTATCAAAAATTCTTTTTCTTATGATAATATTTGACGCTGTGCGCTTACATACGTTAATACATCATTAAAATTTCTTATAGAAATGCGTTTAGAGACTTCATCATACACGTCTGATGTAAGCCCTCTATCTGTCAAATGATGTAAACCGCCTATCTGTAAATAAATAATAAGAGTCAAAGATAATAGTTAAAATTTTTGTTTCTGTATGAACAGATTTTCATATACGAATTTCTTATAAAAATTTCTGAAAGTGTGCGAAAGAGCTGATTGGGTTTAGGAATTTAATAAGAAATTTTGTACATTGTATTACGCGTAAATTTTTCGAAACAAGAGAGTGTACTAAAGTGAGGTTAAAGTACAGTTTTAGTACCGTTTCTTAACTATAGATTGCGGCATGTTCAGTATATTTTTCATACTTATATGTTTTTTAAAAAAGAATACAGTCAGCATATGCTAAATTAGTAAAATTGGTACAGTAAACATAATTGTAAATAGTGTGAAGGTATTTTTTGAGAAAACAATATGCTAAATTAGTAAAATTGGTACAGTAAACAATTATCGAAAATACGTAAGAAAAATTAGTCTTACTACTGAGCGTTTTCTCCTGATTTATTGAATGCTAATCTGTTTAAAAGTATGCTTTCCTAGAAAACATTTTAGGTTAAATTATATCTTTGGCATTTCTTATCTGTGTTAGCTGTATTGAATTTCGTAGGAAGTATAAAGGAAAATGAAATGCAATTTAAATGGTCTTATAATAATAAAAATTGTTATTAAATATATAAATAATTAATTAAACATGCTCTTTGTGAATATCATTATGCTTACAACATCTACAAAATATATATGAGGCCAAATTATATTTATGTAAACTATTATCTTGATATGAGTTTCCACAAATTTCTTGTCAAATATTAACTTTTGTTTCAACAATATCAACATCCGAAGTATCTTTAATATGTTGAATTAAACTTATTTTATTACCCTGTCCAGATGTAATTCTATTTTTTTGGTCAAGTTTTTTGGAAATTAATTCTTGTGTTGATGTGGATGTTGATGATTGTAAACCTGATGTAGATGGTGATTGTTGATTGTCTAATTTATTTATTGGTATATTTGTTAAACTATTGACTTTCTCCGATGATAAAATTGTACGCCATCCTTTTTGTTTATTTATCTTTGGTAATGTGCTTGCTTTTTTATCATTTTCGTAATCTACATCACTACTTTTACTACAACAATTACTTATGACATCATGATGATGATGACGTGGTGATTTTGGTGGAGGTATTGATGAAGGTGACGATGATGATTGTGTTTTTGATGATGAATCGATACTTAATGTAAATTTATCAGTAAATTGTCGTAATCTCGACAAAAACGAACGATTATTATTTACTAGTTTAACACTTTCTTGTTGATGTTCCTTTTGAGGTGATTGTAAATGTTCATCTTTATTTAATGTTCGTTCAAGTATTTGTATTTCGTCAAAGTTTGTTTTTGATTTTGACGGTGGTATTGTTTTTATTTTTATAGAATTTTTAGTAGTTCGTGTATCATTGAAATTATAACACTCATCAACACTACTTTTTACACTATTGTCACTTTTATTTGTATTATTTTTAATATTATTGTAATCAACTTGTACCGTTGCCTGTTGATACGTCATTGGTTCATTTATTTCAATTTTTGGTGATATTAACTTACGTGTAGACGGTGATATACAAATTGGTTTTAATTTTATTTCATCATTTTCATGAAAATCTACAGATTTTTCACTTGTTGGGGAGCTAATGTCACTACTATATCGCCCGCCTCCTCCTGATCGATCAAAGGATCGCCCATGATATTTTCTTAAGAGCTCAATACTTTCATTCATGTCCATTGAGAGCCGTTTTGATGTGAAACGACTGTCGAAACTTAGTGCACCTGTAAATTTACCACGTTCTTTATCACGTTGTACAGCGCGTGCTACGTCAGAACATGTTAAAGTTTGAGTTTTTTCACGACTTCCTTTTCGTGAACCAGGATAACTTTTACGACCCGTATTTGCAACAGTACCTTCCGTTGATATTTTGAATTTTAGTGTTTTCTCTGATACTTCAACTTCTGTAGCAGTTTCAGAATCGCCACTTTCGTTATCTTCAATTACATCAGCAAGATTTTGTTCATCGTCTGAATATGCAATATTATCGTTACTTTGATCATATTCTTCATCTGTTGATCTAGATCTAAATAAAGATAATAGCATTAGCTTTTTTAGCGAAAAAATTTTAACAATAAAAAATTACCTAGATCGGAATGAGATACTTTTTCTTGATTTTACACTATGATTTGAAACAGATTTTGGAACGTTGACTGTATCACTACCAGAACTCTCATCTGGACTATTTGGATGTTGTAGAAAGTGATGAGAATGTGGTGGACCACCTACAGATGATCTTGCTAAAGCTGGATGTTCAAGGAGTTCAGCAACGACACTTTTCCTATGCAATCTTTCCTCTTTTGTTGCTTCATTTAGCCTTCGATAATAATCCAAAGCATCTCGTACGGGTTGCACTATTAGTTCCTATAAATAAATAAAACTTCAGAAAAGTCGAAAAAACATTATGATACGCATAGCTCTTACTTGTAATTCTGTTAAAAGTTCACCTAAAGCTTCAAATAATGGTAACAGTACGAAACCAATAAAACTACACTGCGATGATGGTTTGGTAATTTTTTCACGATCCATAAATGGCGTAACTGGAAGACCTTCCAACTTTTCGGCGTCACTTTGTTTAAAAAATTCCTATAAAAAACAATATTAATACTTGGAATGAATGAATTGGAAGAAATAATTCCAAATTGACTTACGGTCAATAATCGGTCTAGCCAAGGTTCAGCGACATCCATTGGCCTTGCTTCGTTTGAAATATCTGCCACTTTGATGAGTACCATTGTTAACTAAAATGTATAACAAATATATGATTAAATTTTCAATCGACCGGTATTTTATTAAAAGTCTGGTAATACCAAATTTAGAAATGGGAATTCAAAAAGTAAATTTTTATAATTTCTCTTAAAAATGACTGCGCTTAAATAAAATGAATTGTGCAATCCATTATAACAAACAATTAGAACCACTTACTTTTAAATATGGGCACATTACGAGTTTCTAACATATGCGGTAAGATAGGGTAATAATAATTAAAAGTGCCCAAAAATTAAATTAAGGTATAATTATCTAAAATATAACAGAAGGCTTTTTACATTCAAAATATAAATGTCTATATCAAATTATGATTGCTAACTTATTTTTTGGATGGCTTTCTAATAGTTTCTATTAATGGTAATCTTAAAAAACTAATTGTTACATTAGAATTGTAAAATTTTATTTATTCGTTCTTTTATTTGAGCATTTGGAAAGATTAACTGTATCCTTTAATTATAGATCAGACTAGTAAATAGTATACTAAATAATTAGTAGCAGGATACGATCAACAGCAAAAATATTTAGGATATCACAAAAAAGGTTAGGTATAGAAATATTTTATTGTAATTTTATGTCGGTTTTCCTTTCCAAAAAGAAACAGGTTATCTAATACCCCAATAATTTTATCGAAATATAAATACTATATTTTTCGAGAATGGAAATTAATATTCTGTATTCGGGAAATTTCATATCCTCGATTTATTTTTCCCTTCGTTATGATAATTTTTGCTGTTGATCGTATCCCGCTATTAATTATTTAGTATACCAACCAATAGGTAACGCTAATATCAAAGTTTATTTAAATGGTGAATTAAATTGACTGAAATCTTTGTTTTAACGAATTTTTATAATAATAATAGTAATATATATTATATGTATTCTTTACTAAATATATTAAATTTTCAAAAAAAATTGAGTACAGAATTTTATTATATTTTATGATTGATTGTAGAAAAATAGGCAATTTAAAAAAATAAATTTGCATTTGAAAATTTAATTTAATTTTTTTGTAAATGAATTTTCTTGGAAACTAAGTTTTCGATCCAAAAATTTGTTGTTAAAAATACATATTAATATTAGATCTTTGCAGTTTTTCAAGAGATACTTTAAAGTTGTGTTTAAAAAAATTATTCCAGCTTGTAGATTTTTTATTATCAACTTTTAACAACTTTTCTGATAAACACTTTTTTATTGAATTGGTAGCTTTCTCTGGAAGGATTCAAAAATCACTTTAAGATTTTTTGGTTCTGCGTAATACCATTTTCCAGTGATTTCTGAACCATCGATTTCTTTTTCTCTTTTTTTATATAATTTTTGCCCTTGTTTAGCATTTTTCGTTTCTTGCTACCAATTAACTCGACTATTTATATCTTTATATTAGTTTGCACTACTGGTCTTCTAGAAACAATATAGAAAAAATGATAAACAAAAAGATCAGTCAGTGAAAATATCTAGCATAAAGTTACATAGACAGTTTGATCATCTTGCCAGCTTTTACAATCCTGGGTAATTTTTCTTAAAATTTTTCTTATTTATTCCTTGAGATTGAATGGCTTTTAAATATCCTTGATAAGTAAAACTATTAATGCTATTTGAGAATATTTGCATAAAATGTGGATCAGAAAGTACCTAATTTAAAATTAGATGAATAGTTTGCTCATCTTACCAACTTTCAGAATCCATTAAAAGCTTACTGTTATTGTCATTTCCTGATATTTTATAGTATCAGATATATTATTATATTAGATATTTTTACTTCCTGACACTTATTTTATACATTTATAGCACTTTAAAAGTATTTTTAAAATGAATTATGAAAGTTGAGAAGAAAAAGCAAACTGACTTAAAGATTTTTTACGTTTTTCATTGTTTGGAAATTTTCTGCTATTGATTTCGTTTTCTCGAGTAATAATTCACAGGATAAGAAGACTTTAGGATATGGAGGATTGACAGTTCAGAGATACAGTGGTTAGACTATTAAAAATAAAAAAAACAATTAAATAAGAGTTTAATATATTTGCGAGTCTATAGCAAATAAGATAATTTTATTGTGATTTTTGGATTATATTGTGGATTTTGTTAAGTGCAAGTGTTTAATAATTTTGAATTAATTAAAAAATAAGTAAAAACTTTTTAACCTATAAAACTAATTCACTGGTATTTTACACTACATTAAAAATTTTTAAAAGTGTCATAAATATTAATTTGGTATCAGTTAATAACACTTAGTTTAGCTTAGTGGTTAAAATTCCGAATTTGAAACTGATTATATTAGTGTGAGTGTATTCAATCCTTGCTCTCTGCAGAAATTTTTTATTTTTTATTTTTATATCTTATTTTGATTATCATTATTTCAAAATGAATTTAAGTAAAGAAAATCAAGCCATGTTAGATGCTATTTTTCAACGCTTCGATGAAAATGAAAAGAAATTTAGGGAAGAATTACATAGCTTAAAAGAGATAAATAAAAAGCTAGAAACGAGATGTGAGGCAATGGAAGAAAAAATTCAAAGGCAGAATAATATCATACTTCAGATGGAGAAAAAAATTAATGCTAATAATCTAATAATACATGGTATGGAAGAGAATAATGATCAATCCAATTTGGAAGATAATGTTGTGGAGTTCATAAATACCACACTGAATATTGAAATAAAAAAGGAGGAGATCGAGCAAGTTTATCGTATTGGTAAGGCTGAAGTAAATAAAATAAGACCTGTCAAATTGAAGCTCATAAATTACAAAGTCAGATCAAAAATATTTTTGGAAAAGCGGAAACTATATGGCACTAAAAAGTATATTAACGAAGATTTGCCGAGAGAGTTAAGAATAAGGGAAGCCGAACAACGAAGATCAAGATGGGAAATGATCAAGAAACGTAACAATAAAAGGCCGATTACGCAAATATCAAGTGAAACTGAAGATCTAGATGTAAAAATAACACAAGACAGCAAGAGAAATACCTACGCGTTTAATGCACAAATGGGAGGAACTTTTTCAAATAATACTAGTAAAAAAATCTAAATTTCTTATTTTGGAATATAGAAGGGATAAAAGGAAAATTCCAAAATGCATATGTCACGGAATATCTATATAATTTTGACGTTATAGGTTTAGGAGAGACGTGGACTGGCCCAAATGAAACTATTGAATTACTAGGTTATAAAAAAATAATTAAAAGTGGTATTCGGAATGCAAACAGGGGGCGTTATCCGGGGGGCTTGGCAATCTTTTATCGAAGCAGTTTGAAAGGTAGAGTGAACTAAAACTAGAGGAATCCTTAAATAAATCAGCTGTGAAAGTTAAAATTGTGGAGTGCGCAATATCAGCGAATTTAGATGATATTAATTCTAAGCCAAGCTTAAATTTCTTTGGGAGCCTTGTACATTATGGGGATGGAGCTAAATATTTAAGTATATGTGATCGGAGTGAAAGGTATTTGATAGCAAATTTTTGTATGTATGGGTTTAAATGGTCAAGTAAAAGAGTGAATGGAACGAGGGTTTGTGTGCTCTGTGATGGAGCGGAGAGTATAAGGCATTTGTTGGAAGATTGTCCAGGGACTTCCGGACCTGAACGAGATTCGCTTATAAAGCTAAATTTAGCAGATTCTGTTGATATGCTTAACGTTTGCCAACCGGAGCATGTAAAACCACTTATTACATATCTGAGGTATATTTATAATAATAGGATCTCCCGTTTGGATTGAGCCAGCTCACGTTTACATCCTAAAATTCATAAGCATTTACAGTCTCCTTTTTATTTTTATTTTTATTATTATTATTTTTATTTTTTCTAAATTATTTTATTGATATTTAATTTTATTTTTTTTTATTTTTGAATGATGAATCATTTTGTTTGAAATTGTATCAATCTTTATTTGAATTTTTGGTTAATTTTTGTTTTGTTTGTTTTTGTATTTGTAATTTTGATTTATGTCAAATAAAAATCTATATATAAGAAGACTTTATGACAATTACAATGAATCAAATTTTAGCTCCATGAATTAATTGAGTCCATAGTTATAGTTAAGGGAAAAACGTGAAATTTTACGAAAAAAGTGATTTTTTCAAAAAACTATTTTTAAGAAAGGTTCCAAATACTATTTACCGTATATAAAAACTTTGATGGAATAGATATTAACCAGAAATAAAATGAGGCTATGCAATTTTTTTTTTCATTTTTAGAGGGTGTCACCCTGTTATTACGAAATGAACAAAAAAAATTAAGGTCACTCCCTTTCTTTGAACGAAACGCCCAATAATTGTGCCTATTTTCATTAAAGTCGGAGATATGTCGGCGTCCCACATTTGGTGATTTGGTATGGAATGACTCTTATATTTTATCTATATATATATATATATATAAATCAATGCCACTTATCGTTGTAATTTTATAACTAAAAAATGGGCTCACGTATCTAAACCAAATGTTAAGTCTTTGTTCGGACTATTTAGTAGATTTTTTTGTAAGAAATTAATTCAATAAATGGCGGATCATTTTTTTAATGGGGATTTAGCTGTCACGTTGTTGATTACCTTGGAAGGGTACAACGAAGCTTTGATAATAATTGAAGATTTGTGTCTAACGATTTCAAATAAAGCATTAGTATAACACGGTATGACCGCACCAAATCGTGAGATGCATGATTTGTTTGACCTTGGATTGCAACGTGAGCAGGAATTCAATTCTAATGATTTGCGTTTATTTGTACAATCGAATATAACCAAATTGAATATTCAGCAAACCATGTATATGACATATTCCAATAATGCAGTTGGATTATATTCCTTGGATGTACTTGGTGGTACAGGCAAAACGTTCGTTATATCATTGATTTTAGTGACTATTCGATCGGAACATAAAATGTCATTGGCCCTTACATCTTCGAGAATTGCTGCTACACTATAAGAAGGTGGTTGGACCGAATACTCTGCATTAAAATTGCGATTGAATGTACAGGTGATTGAAACTCCAACTTGCAATATTTCGAGAAATTCTGCTATGGCAAAAGTTCTGTGATTAACGTCAATTATTTTATGGGATGAGTGTACAATGGCAAATAAAAAATCACTAGAAGCATTTAATCGAACAATGCAAGATTTACGTGGTAATCAACAGCTTTTTGGTGGTGCTTTGATTTTACTGTCAGGGGATTTTCGTCAATCATTGCTTGTCATTCCTCGATCAACTCCAGCTTATGAAATTGATGCCTGTTAGAAGTCATAAGGTATTTGAAGATATGTACAAAAATTGACACTGAACAAAATATGCGTATTCACCTACAAAATGATCCAGCTGCCCATGAGTTTTCAAAACAATTGTTAGAAATTGGTGATGGCAAAATACAAATCGACATTACCAACGGAGTGATCGCTGTACCGAACGATTTTTGTTCAATTGCGCTGTTCAATCGATAGATGAATTGATTGAATGTGTTTTTCCAAATATTCTTCAGAATTACAGAAATCATGATTGGTTGAGAGAACGCACCATTTTAGCCCCAAAGAACATTCATATCAATGTCATTAATTTTCAAATTCAAGCGAAACTGCCAGGTGTAGTCACGACATATAAATCAATTGACATAGTTATGAATCTAAATGAGGCAATGAATTATTTAATTGAATTTTTTAATTCATTGGAACTGGCTGATATGTCACCGCATTGCTTGAATCTGAAAGTTGGTTCATTGATTATATTATTGCGAAATATTAATCCACCAAAACTGTGTAATGGTACCAGATTGGCAGTGAAAAAGTTATTGCCAAATTTGATTGAAGCTACGATCTTAACTGCTAAATCAAAAGGAGAAGTTTGTTTGATACCGCGTATCCCTATGATTCCAACTGATATGCCGTTTGAGTTCAAACGATTACAATATCCTGTGCGTTTATCATTTGCGATGTCCATCAACAAAGCCCAAGGGCAAACACTTCACGTTTGTGGTGTGAATTTGGAGGAATCATGTTTTTCACATGGCCACCTTTATGTTTGCCTGTCTAGAGTCGGTACTCCCAGCCGTTTGTTAATTGATGCTCAAAATGGAAAAACAAAATATATTGTTTATCCAAATGTTTTGGATTAAGTTTTAAAATAGCTAGCACTTAATAAAATATTATTTTGTTTGAATAAATGATATTGATGTCCCAATTAAATTTTTTTACTATTTCACTTAACACGTAGCGAAGCACGTACCGGGCCGCTAGTAAAGTATAAATTAATAAATAGTAAAATGCAATGAAATATTACTAGGAAAACTTATACTTAGTTGTCAAATGAAAATACCATTTCTAATTTAATTAATATATTTGATACTAAGTAATAACATTTTACAAACTTTTGACTGTGTAGATTGTTTTATGAATGGCTTAACGATTGTAGAACATTTCTATAACATACCATTTTGTTTTATATATTTTTATATTTATTTCTTTATTATATTTTTTGTGAAGATTATATATTTTTAAATGTAGAAGATACTGTCGACCATACACTTAAGATGTGTGTGTAGGAATGAACTGTATTAAAAGGTGAAGTGTATATCAGGAATGAGTTTTATGTTGAACATACGCATTAGATTAGAGACATGAAGATGGGAATAGATACAAAATGGACGCTATGTCACTTAATAATAAGAATAAACTTAATTTAATAAAATCTTAATATGCTGATTTGTATTGATAATCAGCTAACATTGTACCGAAATAGTGGTTTAAAGTTAGGTTAATTATTATTAACAAATAAATTATAAAAATACATTCTCATAAATTGAACGTTTCAATTTTTATTGAAAAATATCATTTAACATAGAAAATGCGTCTTCTATGTTAAATGATACGTAACAAAAAGAGCAAGTCTAATAAAGTCAATAATGGGTGTAAGTTTACTAAAGTAGACATTCGAACTTTAACATGTATAAACTATGGAAATTCTTGAATTATTTTGCACTGGTTTAAGATACATTTAACTTATTTTGGAGTAAATTAGATTAGAAATTAAGTTGTTGCTAAAAATTTGTTTTATAGCTTGATTCATAAATAAAACTAAATATTTCTTGCTGGATAATTTAGTCCTAATTTTAGATCATTGGATATTATTTTTACGGATTATATTTCGGACGATTTTTCATAAATTGATTTAATAATCTGATTATACCTAATATCAAACTATTCACTTTCATTAACTAAGAAATTTTTATTTGATTTCGTAACCAAGATATTGATGATCAAAGTTTGAATTGTATTTTCCAAAAGTTCTATAATAAAATTTTGAGGCTACTATATTTTCTTATTTTCGAGATCACAAAAAATGTGAGTATAATATATTTTTGAAAGCAATGGGTGATCAAGCACTTAAGAAACAGACTTAATAATATACTTTTATTTTATAGATCTTATGATAAGTATAGTTATAAAAATATATTTAATATGAAAAGTTAATGAAAAGGAAATTATAAAAAGTTTAGAAACGTGAAAATAAAATTATTAATTTAAAGTATATAAAATATGTTTGCTGCAATAACACAAAATTGATTTAAGATTAAATAATATTCATTTTCCATTAAATAATAAGTTTTCCTACCTATAATTACCAACTAACATTTCATTTTAATATACAGTTAAATTTACTACATCAACATAAATGCGGGAAGGTCACTAATTGTATTTATGAAGTAAATTGAATTATTTTACATTTTGAGTTTTAGAATTATTATCAGGTGTTTTGTAATAGAAATGCTAAAAGCGTTTTAATGTTATGGTAGAAGAATGAAGTGACCAACTATTGACTTCTTAATTAATTATTTGAATTCGTTGATTATTTAAGGTCAAAGGTAAAGTCAATGAAGATTTAAAAATTATCGAGGATTTTTTGGGGGTTGAAGTCATGATGTAGTTGATTTGTAGGTGATTGACAAACATTTTTTATTTATTTATATTGGATACTGTTTTTCCTATCTAGTTTAGTTTACTATGCTAACTCTACTAGTTTAGTTTACTATGTTTAAAAAAGTATACAAAAATGCAAAAATGATTATTTGCTTATAAAACGTCACAAAAAATATGTTTTAGAAAAATAAACACGATTTTTTGCCATAAAATTACATTAAAATTTAAAACTTTTTAAAAAAGTGAAAACGCCATTTGTCATTTTGGTGACGTAGGTTATAGTGGTACATAATATTCATAATATTGAGAATAATGATATAAAAAATTACAAACAAACCATAACCCAAAATTTTAAAATATTTTCTGACTAATTAAGATAACTGTTTACATTGAACTGACGGATGACAAATACCAACATGACGTCATGGCAGGCCGTGTTTTAGGTTACGTGATATAAATATCAAATTTAGATTTTAATACAATAAAAAATAATGTTCTTTTATGACTAAATTCAAAATATTTAAGTATATTTCTACATAAGTTTTAATTGTTTTCGATTTTAATAGTTTAATTGTCACTACTGCGGGTATCCAATTACCTTTCATATTTATATATTCATTGAGAGCGCCAAATTTGGTATTCCTAATTTAGCTATTTTCCGTTGTACGAAAATGGGACATAAGGACAGAATGTATATCATATCCGTGTAGAAACCTATATGGATAATCTGCCTTGATTGCCGATTATTTACTAAAGTGGAAATCATACTTCCTTCTGTGAGAGTTTATTTGAGAAACAACTATAAATTTACCAGTTGCCAAAAATAGCAATTCATAATTATGAAATCATTTAAAAAAGAGTGTGTATTTATGACCACACGTTATAATAGAAGTGATGGCCATACGTTATAATTTATGTCTTAATTAAGTTTTTATATCTAAATGTTGTTGAAGAAATACGATGACTTACCTTGATGCGAAAAAATTTTTCACTGTTAGTAAAAAAGCATTTGGACGACCGAGATTCGTTCGTTTATTTTCAGTTTTGTAAGCATGATACCTATTTTCATATACAAACTAGTTTCTGGTTAAATTTGTTACGTTAAATTATTACTATTTGAATATAATATTATATACAAATTGTTAGAGCAAATAATATAAAAACAATATCGGACGTTCTGGTATTCTTGAACGCTGGTATTCTCGACTCAACTCAAAATGTAAACGCTAACCATTGTACCTTGACTGTATATGATAAATTCATAATGTGATTCTAAATGTGCCAACAGTGTCAACAGTCTCTGTTCAGAAAGAACGCAAAACGCGGCTAAACATACAATTGTTTAGATACTTGACATTGAATATCATTGCCTCGAGTATTTTTAATTAGCATTCATAAAATACTATAAATATCCAATCTATACAGTTAATATACTTGTATAACAATTAGTGTATTAATTATGGTATTGTATTTACCAATACATGATAATTAGCTAAACTTAAATTGTGGCGAATCCTAACATTTTATTGTTTGTTTGTTTTAAAGAAATAAACATCTTTTATAGTTTAAGAGTTGGGTGAAGGATCCATTGGATCCAATGGATCCATGTTGCTCACACGAACTTAAACTCATTTTTTATATTACGAATACGTCCCCAATTTCAGGTCGTTTTTTCTTTTTGTGTTTGAGTTTTGTGATGACGGACGGACAACTGTAAATGGAATAATTAGGTGTTTCTATGAACACCCACAGCAAAATTATGTTGGTGCGGTTAATAGTTTCTAGCGTTACAAACTTTAGACTAAAATTAATATACTCCGACATATTATGTATGTCGAATACAAAAATACGTAGTAGAAGATTTTTCAAAAACATCGGTTGTGTGATAATGACAATGTAAGGTTGATTATACATTGAAAATTTCGAGTTTTTGTTTTTCTTCACTCTAGGATATTCGGAGAAAATTAAATTTGATTTTGTGTCATTCGCTCTTGGAATATTCGTATTTAGAATAATATAGCGCGCTTTTTTTTAATACTCCTCTTAATGTAAAATTCACAAAGTTCACTATATTTAATACACCTATATATAAATAAATGAAATACGTTACTTACTAAATTTAAATGCGATTTATTTGAATAATCAAATTCAGGTGTAATTTCCTTAAACTGTGCTAATATTTCATTATGTCGTGCCATATCTGTTGCTAAAATACATCGTATCATCCCTTCTCGTACATGTTTAAATGTTTCTTGTGAGAATGTTTTAAATATATTACAATCATCATTTTCCAATATACGAAACGCAACACTACAATGATGGTTCTCTAATGGTGAAATATCATTATATCGTATTGCTAATTCTGTTTTAGCATTTATTTGATAGATATTATTATAACCAGGATGATCTAAATCATGGCATACGCATGATACTAATAATATTAATATTTCTAAATCGCCAATTTTTTGTTGTAAATTTGTTGCCCATATGATTGTGTACATCTGTAAAAAAAACAATATAATTAAAAATTGAAATTTTTATACAAACCAAGGAAAACGAGGTATTTCAAATAGTGGTCATACGATAGACTTCTTGGCATGAGTATAAATATATCTAACATTATTAATTAATTAATTATTTTTCCTGGAATGTGACTTTGGAAATTTTTTCAATCATTTTTGTTTTAAGGAGACCAATATTTTAAGAAGTTTGATACAATGAAAGGTGTGAAAAAATGACAAAAACGTTAAAATGTTAAATTTTACAAAGTTAATGATCCGGGATAGTAGCATTATATCAAAATTTTTTTAATGATATCAACATCTTAGATTGGCCCCGCTCCGGAGTTGTGATTCGTGTCCACTGCGTATCATGTTCCCCGTTTCCAAAAAATCCAATTAAGGTTAATCTGTAGTTTAATAGTTAATCTTTTCAAAGTAGCGATTTCGGGTAGATTATTCGCGTATTTACAACCAAAAAATCCACTAGTTATTATTTGAGTCCTTTGAGCAAAGACAACTTTTTTATGCTTACTATAAGCTGTATTAATTTTATCTAAATACGAATAGTCTTGAATTGAAGATCTCACCGATTTTCAAAAGATATTTTCTAGAAAACAGTGCTCAAAGTTGAATTAATGGTGAAGAACTAACTTGTTAGTCTAAGCTCGTAGCAAAGAGCTCTTCAATGAATGTAGGATACATCGAAACTATTTGTTAGATTGACTAGTAAATTCCAGGGAATGTCAAGAAAATTCAAAAACTGAAAATTATTATTTTGCACATATCTCGTTTTATGATTTCCTACTATGTTTAAAATATCTCTGGTGACATTATGTTAAATAGTTGGCGAAATATTCAAGTTGTTTAGAAGTCAGTTGAAAAAAATTCTGTTATATCTCCTTAATTAAAAATGTACCTCACTAACCCATATTTTGCGAACTGCAATTTAGGTAGGTATATGATATATAATCGTAGGTATAAATGTGTACGCATACATTGTACATATGGCTGAAATATATGGAATGAAATGAATGGCTATTATAATAAAAGAAGAAAAGTCCTGCTTTCCATAATATTTTGAAAGATCTGGCTCTATATATCTTAGAAAATGAATTACCATTTGTGCAACACAGAAGCAATGCCTAAAGTTGTGAAAAGGCACGTCATTATAATTTTTATAAACTTCAAAAATAAATGTCCTTAATGTTGTTAACTCAATTCCAAATCTTGAACATAGTCCTAAATCTAAAAACATTTGTTGTAACAGTAATAATACTTCTTCATCCTCCCATGGTCGACAGTCAAATGTTGGCATTCTTATCCATTGTCGAACACGTTCTGTCACTTCTGTATCACTGTAAAAAAGAAAAGCATTGTACAATTTATGTATAAAAGAATAAATAACATTTTAGTGTAATTAAGGCTTAAGACTGCCTTCGGTCTTAATCACATAGAAAAGACGTTAGAGGAAGAAGTGGCATGATAAAACATATTGCCTTTCTTACAGAAAAAATTGTGCAAAGCAAATAGTAGGATGAGAAACGAACATTTATCATCTGTATTCCATCATGTAGCTTTGCACCTCTAGTGGCATATGTAAAGACGTATTTCAATTTCACTTCCACTGAATAGCTAACTTATTTATTTATTCATATTGCGGTTTTATCAAACAACCTATTTATTTATCAAATCAATAAGCATATCAATATATAAATTTCTTTCATTATTAGTTTAAAAAATCACGAATAAAATAAATATAATGCGTGATGATTTAGAATTTAATGTTAATTTTTGTGAGGGAGTGCGTAAAAATAATATGAAACCACAAAAGGAGATATTTTTTCTGGAGTGATAACACTATAACTTGTTTTTTGCAAGGCGTAAGATACTTTTGCCCCTTCTGTATGTATTGACAATGCCACACCTCCACTACGTCGTTGGCTAGTTTCAGGACAATTTTTGAAAATTAAATTGTTTTTAATTCAACTATGTTCATGTTTAAAATCTGTATTTTATATTTGCGTGTTCGTTACATATTACATAAATATTTTTTTATTTTTGTAAGCTTATTCAAAAATACCATCAAACATAAACAAATATGAAGAAACGAAATTAACATGCAGGCAGCTATTTTGGTATATACGAGTGAATTCGACATTAAACAATTTATTAGAATAGGAATTGTTTGCAACTTATTTTTATTATGGACTTTACTCAACATTTTATTCGGAGTAAATAAATATTAGCCTATATTTAACAAAATGCTTGTCTATTCTTTAATAGATGAAGAGACTAATTTTAGGTGGCCATTTCAAGACCCCTGAAACCTCACACAGTAAATCCTTTTATAACTACAGCACCTTAAATGTTCCCTAAAATTTTAAAGAGCTTAAGCAATTAGGTTTACTTAAGTCATAGTAACAGTCATACAAATTTAGTAAATTACTTTCGACAGTATTTTGTATTTATAGAAATTTTACCAGAACATTTATATCTCTCCTAATTGTTACCATAATGCTATAAAAATATAAAACAAGTAAAGAAAACAACTAACAGAGTTAATTGTTTAGATATCCGACACAATATTGAATTTCATTTTTTGGTCGATTTTAGCATTCATTATATACAATAAACATACAGTCTATACAGTTATATATGCATACATGTATAATCTTACGAAATGTTCAAACAAAAGTTGCTGATTTAAAAAAATGAACATTTTTTGTATTTGAACTTTTCTTCTATCTTTTTTAGTTTCAAAGTTGGGTCAAGGATCCAATGAACCAAATAGATCGATTTTGCTAATTCACGAACTTAAGATTACATTTTATGTTTAGGATATGTCTCCAAAATTTCATCTAGCTATCTCAAAATAACAGTTTTGTCATTTTAACAGTCTTCAAATTTTAACAGAATAAATAAAACATATTTACAACAAATAACTTAAAAAGCCACAACAAAATTCCACTACCAATCTGTCAGAGCGAAAAACGTGCCTGTGAGAATGAGACAGCAATATGGTAACCTGCGTGTTAGAGAGATAGCACTTATTGAGCATCTATGGGCTAAATTAGTCGTAGAAATTGTACATTATGTAAAGACCTTTTCATTTTATTGTTGGAAGTCACTTTAGGAAGATTATTCTGTACTTTGGACACATGGATTCTGTGAATCATTTTCAAGAGTTTCGCAAAATATATTAGAACTTTACGATTTTTTAACAAACAGTATACAAACAGTATATATTCCTAAATAATAACGGTATTTAAGAGCCAGCGCACACCGAAAGATTTTCTGAACAGAAAAATTGGTGGTCAACGCCGTCAATCGGTCAAGCCGTTGCAGATAAAACCCTGTTTAATTAAACATAATTATATATTCTGAGGAAGTAATGTCTCTCCATTATTATCAGTGTAACATGAGATAAATGTGCGCCGAAATACAATACAAAGAAATACAATGTTTATTGCATTACAGATTGAATTTATAATAATTTTTTGTTTTGGTTCTAATTAAGATTCCACTTGAAATTAGTTATAACATTATTGTCTCATGGAATAAATACAGATGAAATAAGGATTGCGAATAGATTTGATATAAACAAACATGAAGTGTTTAAGGATTCCGAATAGATTTGATATTGAAAAACATGAAGTGCTTATTTGCTTAATTTTTTCAGCGATCAAAGTGGAAGCTGTACATGATAACTTAATAATTAAAATGTAATTAACACTCTTTTTTTTATATAAATATGTGTTCTTTTTATTTATTTATTTTTTCTTTTAAATATTTCTTTTAATCATTATGTGTTCAGTTATAAACAAAATATGTGCAAAAAAGTTGCTTAATGTTCTTATAGTTATAAAACAATGTTGAGCCAGCATCAGGCGAGCAGTGGTAGATATAAATTTATAGCTTTTGTATTCAGGGAATATATGTGGAATATTATAAGAACAAGTATAATGTTCTCCTTTAATGGCCACAGATTTAAAGATGATATTCTTCAATCGCATATTAATATATTAATTCAAATAATATACTAATTTATGGTTATATAGTTCTGCTTGAAACTTTTCCCAATTAAGGAAAGATAGTGTTTATTATGTATAATTGTTGAACTATTTTGATTAAACTAATAAGTTGTCGTAAATGATTGAATTTCACACCATCAAATATGTTATATAACAAAGTTCATTCGCAAGCAACAGATTAAGTAATTTTAATTGTGTTTACTGGTTTCGCTGAATCTCATAACGTTGTTTCCTCTTGTTTCCTTACTACTGTTAAATAATATCCATTATGACTAACAGTAATTGTTATTACTAGATAGAATTTATTACTAGATTATAGTTTCTTGACTGCCAATGAATCGACTAAACTTTATCAGCACATTCTGAATCAGATTCTGAGCTTTGAGGGAGCTACTGTATGGCAATATGCGTTTCCCAACACCACGCTACTATACACCGTGTCGCTCCGGTCGTATCATCTCTCACACGCCAGACGCACCTAAATATTGTAAATCCGCCTTCCGTATTATTACTTTATGTGACGCGTGTTAATTTAAGAAACAGGCGACTGAAATAATTTTTTTTTTTTAATTTAACAATATAAGCCAAATGTTGATGTTCAAACGCCATGATGCAACAAAAATAGTCATACATAGAATTGACGTCGTCATTCAATATCTCCATGAGATTACATTATATGAAATTCAATTTTCAACAAAAAAGATAGAAAATAATCTTCTTCAGCTAATAATTTCTTTATTTTTGAATCAATTTAAATTGAGTTTTTGAATTATGTAATTGAATCTAGTTTTAAAATTGTGTCTAATGTAAAATGCCATTTATTGTTGAAGTGTGCGAATTAATGAAATATTCATAAAATAGTAAATGCATATATTTGGAATACAATTTGCTCAACACTAGTGTACATAAGGTATTCGTGTTTAATTTGCTCATTATAAATGTAAATTTTATATTAAATTATATAATGAAAGCTAATATATAAATAAATAAAAGTATACTTCGTATTACGTATGTATCTAAATAAGATTCGATGAAATTTCCCAGAATAATCTATCAAATGAGTTGAAGAGTTTAAAAAGTTTTGTAAATACACTACCTAAAACGTCTAAAACCTGAAAATCGCTATTGTAAAGTGGAACATAAGATAGATTAACCAATAGACTGTACGTCAATAGGATTAATTCAAAATTTATCAATTGTATTTAGTCATTTTGTGATTTAGGGAAAGTATCCTGTCTATACTACTACATCGTTATATAGAAATGCATTGCCTTTTTAATAAAAATTTTCCGTAGTTTCATGAAAGGATCCAAAATTGCAGTAGATTTAGTTTATTTATTTTATTCAATATTATAAATATCACTTGAAATATGGTTAATTTCTGATTTTTAACTATCTGCCTATAATCCTGGAATTATTCCGACATGAAAATTGATCCAGAATTAAATCCATACATTAAGAGGAAGTTATGGGTTCATTACTGTATTTTTATAATAGTTGTAGATCATTATATATTTAAATTTAAACTTAGTATTATAAGTGAGCATATCTAAATAAAAAGTTTTGCTAGTTTTAATATGTTAACAAATATTTCATAGAAATCGGGTAAAATTGGCTTTGAAAAAGTGTTTGATAGCTTTCACGTCATTAAATCTTAAAACTTATTTTTTGAAAAATTTACACATGTAAGCGTTTTCAGAATTTACTGTTCAGTAAGACTACAATACTATACGGATGGATAATAAATTTACCGCAGTAAAATACATATTGCGAAAAACAGAAGATCACTTTTGCTTTTTTCAAACCCATGATTTATCATTTTAGAGTTTAATTATTTGATAAATATTATTAAAAAAAAAAATAAAATAATAATAATAATAATTAAAAGAGAAAATTAATAATTATGAGGGAGAAATTATATGTCGCTGCAACAAAATAAAAACGATTTCAAAAGCTTAAAGTATACGTATTAAATGCAATAGAATAGGAGTTCAAAGATTTTACAAGGAAAATGTTTGTGTACATTGTAATTTATAAGTAAACGACTACAAATATTTTTGTTATTTACTTTAAAGATAAAAATTGTACATTTCATAAAAAAAGGTGATGGATATGCATGTTTCATATTTAATTTTATTTGATAAATGAATATAAGGCCTGTAGGATGTTCATAATATTGATGTTTTTTATTCGTACTTTTAATTGATTTCTTTTATATTAATATTAATATAACATAATTCATTTAAATATGTATTACACATGTTATATATTTTTACTTTCATGCAGTACATTGTTTCTCGAAATTTAATAATACGTGCATTTTTTTTTTAGTTTGGCTTCGTACTAAGGCTTTGATTTAACGTCAATCAATTTCTTGTTCCAACTTACCTCCTATAGGCTAGGCTGCAAGACTTATGAATATGCGAAGAGAATATCTTTGTTAGGCAAAGACTTCGCGAATATAAAATGTTGAATATATTTTGAGAGGGCGTGTAATTCAGATATTAAAATAAAGATAACGGTATAAAGATGTTTACATTTAGTTTTATCCGTCCATTTTATTAAATGTTCAGTATAATTATAATTAATTTCCCAAAAATAAAAAAAAAAATGATAAAAAAATAAGTGAAGATAACAACTAACAGAGTTAATTCTTTAGATATTCGACATATGACTGCATATCTTTTTTTAATTAGCATTCATAAAATACTATAAATATCCAGTCTATACCATTAAATATCCTTGCATAATAAATAATATGTATTGTAATTACCAATATGTAATAATTAGCTTAATTTTAGATTAAATTGTGGCGAATCCTAAAATTATACGAAAAAATTTTCAACCAAAAGTTTGTTTGTTTTAAACAAATAAAGATTTTTCTGTGTATGCATTTTTCTTCTATCTTTTAAAGTTTAAAAGTTGGGACAAGGATCCATTGGACCCAATGGACCAATTTTACTCATTCACGAACTTAAAATTACTTTTTATGCAAAGAATACGTCACCAAGATTTTAGTTATCTCTTTTTGTCTTTGAGATATCGTGTTGACGGACGGGAGGACGGACGGCTAGCCGGAAATGGACTAATTAGGTTTTCTATGAGTGGGGTCAATTTTTCTTAGCGTTACAAAATTTATAATAAAATTAATATACACTGGCATATTATGTACTGGTAAACTGGCATATTATGTTACTTACTGGTAAACTTGATAAGTTAATATTCATATTCATTTAGGTTTTAAACAATAAGGCTATAATATGGTGGTAACTGGATAGAAGTCATTAAGAACATATATTACACAAATTAGTTCAAATTTGCAAACAACGGGAGGAATAATAAATTAAAATATTCAGTAATATAAAACCCCTAATTAAGTTTTATTTTATATATTCAAGTGAAATATTATCAGATATTGTTAGCAATATTTTCGCGATGTATTGTTAGCTTCATTTAAATTGAACTCTTAAAAATGTTATTTTTAAAACAAACAGTAAACCAAATTAACTTCGTTAAGAAATAATTTAATAGATATTTTTAAACGTAAATAATTTCAAACTTTAATAATAATAAAATTAAAATTAATTTATAATTACATTTGAAATAAATTTTTTAGTCTAAATAAAGTCTAAATTTTATAATAAATAAAGTCTATTTGAAATTCGATTCTTCTGAGGTTAAGTGAAAAACTAGCCCAAAATTTTTAGTTGATAGTTTCTTACAATATCAAGTTTACTAATTTAAATTAAATTAACATCCTGGCCAGAGATCTATAAAAGCTTTTATTTATTATTACATTCTGCGTAAAAAGCATTGAATTGAAGTTTCTTCAACTGAATAAATACCAGCGCGAAACATTATTTTATCTGTGGCAGGCTTTAAAATTGTTATTGAATTTGTTATAAAATACCGCTCGCATTTAGACCCAATATGCGCCATGTGCTCCGCTCCAATACTAAGTTCAATTCCAGCATTAACACCACAAATATAAATTTTTATGATAGTGTAGTGTATGGTGTATTCATCTTTTAGAAAGGCTTATCTAGGTATGCGGTTTCGCTCCAATACTATTTGGTGTAAATGTTGTTACTTACCAGATTTGATAATATCGTTCTTTTACACGTTTTTTCACTGAATCGCTTGTTCTACGATATTTTAAACGGCGACATTCTTCTGTAGATACTGGTTCTGGTAATTGCTTATAGAAACCTGCAAAAAAAAAAACTGATTATTCTCCGATTTAAAACAGGATGTAAAAGTAAAATATTGTCTTGTTTCATGTGGACTTTGGTAAATTTATTGTACAAAAGTCAATACCGAATAATATATTTAAGAGCCTTTGTGTAAATAAAAGTATGCTTATATGTATTAAATATCACGATAGTTAGAAATTTTGCATCTTTGGGAAATCCACTGAACAAATTGTATAAGTTTATTATAACAAATGAAACTTTTCAAGTCGAAAATGAGTATCATCAAATAATATTTAGGTGAAATATAAAACCAAGACTCTTTCTTCTATAACGTTATTGTTTTAAACAAAAATTTAAGGAAACTGGATTACAAAGGAATTTTCTTTACTATCAGTTACATAGAACAAAGTATGCCTGTTTTTAAATAATGGAAAAATTTTTCAATTGATTAAGAAAATTATTTTCGAACCAGGTGAAAATACAATAACAAAATGAACTCACGCTTTACATTAAAAATATTGTTTTTCAATTTTATACCCCATTATACATAAAGCTTAAAATATATTAATTTACCATATGATTATAAAAATGGAATGTACATGCTAGGAGATAATCGATAAACGAATTAAATAATATTTTTACAAAAGTTTGTCAACTTCAGCTAAATCGAACACTGATAAATGTATCAAATTTTACTTGTAACATTCGAATACATACTCACTAAATCCGGGTCAGGTGGATCTAAATGAAAGCTTTTAATAAGTAATGGCATTTTATAAAACACTGAAGTGTTTATAATAGATTTTTCCTATTTATTATGTTGCCTAACTATTGGCCTAATGGTTTTTGTTGAAGCCATATGTCGATTTGTATACAACATATTTTATTTATATAGAGGTCGACATATGGTATCGGAAAAAGGGGACAGATTGACGAGGGGACAGAAACTTCTATTCCAGGCATCGAAACCTCTGTATTGATATAAATTTTATAAGTTTTACAAAATGGGATATTGCTCGAAATCACAACCGGACGAAAATTCATTTTTTTGTATGCAGGCAGAATTGGATAGTTCCAGGAGTGCCCACCTTTAGATTAATACTAATACTAAGCACCTAAACTTGCTATTGAATCTGAACCATGGGATTTTTGATTGGCCGACTCTTTGGTTATTAGTCAATTGGAATTTAAAACATGGAGTACTAAATGTCATTAATCCATATATTTCTATGAATCTAGAAAATGGATTGCAATTATTAAATAGATTTTCCCTTGTATTAAGTGTCTTTCAACTTCTATTCTAATTGATTGTGTACAAAACTTTACAAGAAAAAAGAAAATGTTTTGAAAAAATAGAGCCTTTTACATCAAAAATTATGTCCATTAAACCTATTTTACCTATGATTATAATTATTTTTTTTTTTTAATTACTGAAAATAGTTTCAATTTTCTTAAATTGTTTTTATAAGCTCGCTTTGTTGTACGTCTGTCCGGATGGTGTACGGCTATTTGGTTGGAATTTTGAAATGTGTCTTAAATTAACTTTCCGGTGGAAATGATGAAGAAAAGGAAAAACTCCAAAAAAAAAGAATAAAGAATAAAGAATAAAACGGCAGAAATAAAAAAAATATTGAAGAAGAAAAAGACTTACGTTCACTATTAGAGAAATTAATTTATACTATTAGTTCATTATAAAAACATGTGACATTAAGAATTATTACTCCTTTTTTTTATCTCCTAAAGCCTGTGGTCGAATTTTAATTCTTTTCCCGTTATCAATGGACCTGAAATTTTGTAGGCAGGTTCGTTGTGGCGATAAAAATGATATATCATTATTTTGGATCGTACGGAATATTTATACGTGATCATAGTAAACTTAATTTACAAAGAAAGGGAGCAGAAGGAACTTGGTTTTTATGGGTTAGTTTTCATTTTATAATTTTATAATTTAACCAAAATGAAATCATGCTTATTTGATAAAAAAAAAATTATATTGTTTTAAATTTCATTTTGTATATAATCTCTTAAGCAGGTTGTTAAGATAGAATCAGTGAACATTGCTTTTGGCTCATATATAATATTGATTACATCATAATTGGATGCCATCCATGATGTTATACTTTCGAAACACAGCCATTATAAACGTGTGACGTAAAAATATGAAATTTTTACGTAAAATGAAAAACTATCGGGGTAGGCTCCGTACTGAATCCAAATTTTTTTTAATTTGATATAGCTTTTAAATTATAACGAAAAAAATATAAGTAAAGATTGATTTGTTATAAAACTTATAATGCCTAATTAAGAATGGAGCTTGGAATTTTTAGTATTTTAATTTGTAATATCGTTATTCGCGGATCGTTGCAAAGTAACGTATTTTTGATAGATCACATTCGATGTTCTGCGTTATATGCGGCGTTACAATATATAATTTTTAGCTCGTATATATTTGATAAAGCCGATTATTTTCAACTATGCTGATAGTTTTGTAGTGATTTGGATATCTAAGAAATAATTTAATACTTTAATTTGTAAATTCGTATGGCTTAAATTATTTAACTATTTGCGAATGAGAAAAATATAATGGTTTGAAATTTGCACTAAAAATAAATATTACATTTCCAATATTCGATATTCAATTTGTCACTCCTCTTTGTCGAATATAAAATATATATATTTATATTGATCACACAATTTACTGTTTTACGATTTTACGTTCTTTTTTTTTGTGTGAATATTTTATATAATATAAATATGAAGGGTTCTACTATTTTTATTTAACACGGAGTACATGTGTATTTTACTGTAGCGTAGGCACAGGTATATTTTATTATTCTAGATGAACAGTTTTTCATTCAGTTATGAGAGATGTTTTACCAGAATTTTCATATATAAGAAAATCATTTTGTTAGCACAGATAATTTATAGACAGTTAGGTACTTGTTTTCATTCAATTACACGCATTATATTAATTGAGAAAAAAAAAATGGAAAGCTTTAGTGAAATTTTGGATTGGTTATTGTTATTTTGAAATTATTTAAGACCAACTATGAAAATAATCGCATTATAAATCGCTGCTCTGGTAGTATATACAGTTCCATATGGGTATTAAAAAAAGTTATTTGGCGATGGGTTAAAAATATTAATGTACGTGGTTCCGTGGTTGCTAGGTAGTACAAGTCTTGATATTGATAGACTTTCGGCTTTGAAAGTTGAAATTATTTTAATAAGAAGATTTATCAGTAACAAGAGGAAAGCATTTTTGTAAATCGGTTTTAATATTTAATGTTTTCAACTAATCACAGTGATTTCTAAAACTGTACATGATATTCAAATAAAACTTAAAGTTGTGGGTTTACTTTGACTAATGAATAAGATATGTGGGCTTATATATCTTATTAATTAGTCGGATACACTAGCGGATACATAATTTCAAGTAAATTATGCTTTCATTAGAATGGTAATCTCTGCCTACGTCTGCTTACTTATTACGTATACAAGTATATGATTTTCCATATTATTAGTCATTTTGTATACATACAATATTTACATGATAAGTATAAAATGAAAAAATCATTACATTTTATGGATAATTATGCAATACAAAGTTTTATACAATTTTTTCAGCTTAACGCATAATACAAATTTTTAATACCACTAGAGCTGGAAACTATAACGTGGTATAAAATGATTTTTCTGTAAAGAACAATATTTGATTCTTGTAAGCTGTATTTGATTGTAGTTAAATTGTAGTGTTTTCTCATTATTTGGGAATGTATGGCTTCGAAATTATCGAGATCTTTTCTCTTCGGTAGCATCTCCTCAGAGAATCAATACAACTAGCTAATTCATACTGATGACGACTACTTTGTAGTCGAAATACGTATTTATAAAATACAAAATAATTTGAACTAGGAAATTGGGGAAAAAATCGAAGTTTATTCGAAAAATCCTAGAGTTCTCATTAATAATTATAAAATTATTTAAAAACATGAAAGACTCGATTTTTATGTTGTGTTGAGTTGTTTATCAATACTAATTTTATTTTTCTCAAACATCCATTTGGATGAGAAAAAATTATAACATACTCCATAAAATTATAGTATATTAGAATTTTAGTAAGTATGGAAGGTTCAACAACATGAATGCATTTTTTTATCCATAAGTATACTTAATAAAATACTTAACAAAATAATTTTTAAAAACTTACAATGTTAAAGCTTTTATTGTTACTTTATATAGTCGGAGGTCCCCTCAACGATCAACAGTAGATATAGCTACAAAAATTTTACAAACATTTGGAAAGATAATTTAAATATTACAAAAATATAAACCATTTTAACCACGCAATTGTTGCCTTAAACAATTTTTTATTTGAATGTAAGGTCCAGTTGTGAAGAGTTTTTCTCAAACAGGGGGGCAGGAAGCCCAAAATATTCAAAGGACATGCGGGAATATAATTTTAAAAATATTATTTGTTTTCAAGATTTTAATAAATTAATCTACTATTTTTGATTGATATGCCTATTTTTTGCAATTTGAATGATGTATTATGTCCTATATTTGAAAATTGTTTTAAACATTCCGGAATTCATTTTCAAGAAAGTACCACTTCCGTAACATCGGGTAATTAGAGGGAAAAATACGAACTAATTTTAGAGAAATAATTTGGGGAAATTAAATATATTTGTTTACATACATGGATTTATTTTAATTATGTAAATTAATTTGATCTAGAAACATTAACATAAAATTTACATACATATTACAAAATTATAAAAACACAATTTAATTAAAATATATATGAAATAATGAGACTTATGCAGAAGAATAATATTTATACGGTTAGTGCCCAAACAAATTTGTCCAATCTGAAAATTTGTGTCTTTTAACTTCCATCCAGAATTTATAAGTTTATCAGGACTACAAGATAAAATTTTCGACTATATGGTTTTTTTGAGCTCTCTAAAATATTAATACTAATTATTTCAAAACAGAAAGCAATAGTCTACAGTTAAGTCATTTATATCTACCCTTTAAGTAGAATAGCGATTGCTACTCAGGAATAGCCCTTGGAGTTAATAATAAGGATAGATATAACGTGAATCTGAGTTAATAATACAATGAATTATAATATATTACTTAAATAAAGACGATTAAGTAATCGAATTTTTTTATTACTTTTAGAGTAGCAAAAGGAAAAAGGAAGGTAAAAGTTTTTGAACCCTCGTCTATATTAAAATAATAATGAATTTTGAATTGGAAATGTTTTCTGCAAAAGTGTACGTTGCAACACATATCAACAATCCTGTTTATCTTTTTATGCACGCTTCACGAATGTAGAATAAGGTAAAGTAAGATTTATTACGGTTGAAATAAATGTAAAGGCGACTATTGAGAGTCTAAGTGTAAAGAGTAACATAACTTTAAATGTTTTTATTTATGAACAGACAATTTTTAACATTTGTATTCAAGTTTTTTGTTATTTATATTGTTTGTGGGGAAATGATAGCTAGATGAAATCTAAAAACGGTATTAAATAGTGCTGAAGTTCAATCTGGATAGAAACTGTCATTATACTCGTTATTTCTACTGTGATAATTTCTGAAAAATTGCAGAAACATGAAATATGCGTTGAAGGATTTTCAACGGAAGGAACGAAAACACTGAACAATTAATTATAGACCAATCAGTCTACATATTCATAATGTTAAATGACGACAGAAAACAAAAAATATGCGCATATAGAATATTTAATTCGAAGAAATTTAACTTTGTTTTTACAGCAAACTTAACCTAAATAATTCGCGAAAATAAAAAAAACATATTTTTGTTATTAAATTAAAAAATTGAGCTCGAATTCGGTAAAGTTAAATTTAACAGTTGTAGTTATAAAGATTATCTTTCGATTTAGGTGTTGCCCAATATAGATCAGTGCCTCCTTCGTGTTGGTTTTGGTCATATGGATCTTCATATTTTTCTTGACGCAAAAAGTAAAAATATTCGTGAAATTTCTATTCGTGTAATAAAAGGCGTTTTCGTTAAGAGTAACACTTACTCTCACATACAATTTTTATATAAAAACAATGTCATCGCAAAAAGTACAAATTTTTGGGGTAGAATTTTTTAGCTATAATTTTCTTACTTCATTATTTTCGATACTAAACTACGATATTATGATAGTTAATTCTTTTTTTAAGACTGTGCGGCTATTTAGAGTGAAGAAATTTTTCCTAAATTGATTAACTCCCGATCTTGTTATATTTCATTGTATGAATCTTAAAACAAATTATAAATGTTTTAGCAACACGGATTTTCAAAAAGATCACGCCGAAGGTCGAAAGTTATTAAAAAAAGGCACCTGACCATTTAGTAATCATCGATATCGATGAATACTAAATGGTCAGGTGCCTATTTTTAATAACCTTCGACCTTCGGCGTGATCTTTTTGAAAATCCGTATATATATATATATATATATATATATATATATATATATATATATATATATATATATATATATATATATATATATATACATATTGTTCTGGAAAGTTATGGATACAATGTCACTATACAGGCTAGATCCTCATTGCGTTTAATGTTTTGAAAAATTTTTTTGACGTTGCGAGACTGGCTGCAAGTTTAAAAGTTGTAAAAAGCACGGACTGAAATTTAACACCATTATTTAAATTGTAATGAAACTGTATGTTGAAATTTTGAAATTATGCACATCCAAAACATGGATGAAGATTCATGAGACTTCTATGATTCATTAATTGGTGGAAAAGAAGCAAAGACGTCGAACAAACTTGTGACTCTCCAGATGGCAATAGCTTTTTCGGTGTGTGAGAGGAAGCAATAGCTAAAGAAAAAAAAGTAGATGAGTACGAAAATGAGGATGGCAGAGAACTTTTTACGAATTCGAATATTCGTAAATATAATCAACAAAATCAATGTGAATGATTTTTAAGTGCTTTATATAAACTATATGTTTCAACTTATTATTGGAATAAATCATTATTATAGTAAATTCGTCTTGTTAAAGTATTTATAAGAATACCTTTATTGGTCTTTTATTCGCTCTTGGAGTTGACGCTTGTTTAGTGAGAATATGAAATTCTGAATTCAAGTACTAGTTCTATGCAAGTATATCCTTTAAATTTTTTGAACTACTCAGAACTAATTGCAATTATATTGAAAATAATAAAGTTTTGTTCGCTTCTTAAAAATGGATCGAATTTTGTTCGCTTAGTTATATTTAGACAGATTGTTTTTCTTAAACAGATTATATAATTAGAGTAATTCTTATGATGTAGCTATTCTTAAGTTTTTTTCTCTCATTCAACAGAGATAGTAGCTTCAACCACCAGTCGTATACATTTGTGTATGCTTTATTGCCTAGATACCGTCTTCGTTTTTCTGTCCTTATAAGATAATGAGTTGATGACACAAAATTTTCTTAAAATTACTTTGTACTGTATCTACAATATCTGATACACCAAGTTTCAGCACCATAAAGAAATGTCGAGGTAATAATAACGTTAAAGAGTGTGGTTTTTCCCCAAGAATCGGAGAGTACTTAAGAAAAGCTCTCTTGATACCGTTCAACCTGATACCCATCATCCTATCAACCTGATAGGAAATATTGTAAAATTAAATTGTCCATCAAGTGAAAGATATATTATTGGTGAGCATAATGTATACGTATGTATAAAATCGACAAAGCTAATCAACGCTCGTGAATCGCGTGGCACTATAGTAATTAAATACAAGGGCGAAATTGAGTAGTCAACTTATAACATTACAAATAAATGCTATACCCTCGACAATAATCTCGAATATTTAGACTTTACCACAAACATAGAGAATATAAAGATCCTGGAATAACTGGGATTAATGGTAGAGTTAGAGGTTAGAATAAATATCACTGGCTTTTTCTATAAATGGAACTCTTCAGAATCTTGTATAATATGAAATTTAAGAAAAAATAGAACCCTACAGTATTTTGTAACAATTCTTCTTCCGGTTAGAAACGCTTTTCTCCATAGGTGTCTTAAGAAACAAAATTAGGAGTTTTTTCTAGCAAGTTTGTTATCCAGTTTAACTGTCAATAAAGTTTCTGTATTCACAACTATTGAGCTAACGCTTGATTCTTCTTACATTTTGTTTTAAAGTTTCAATTTTATATGTCTTTTTCTTTATATTTCACATTTATTATATTATTTTTATTATTTTTTTCTCATATATATATTACATGCATAATAATAATAATTTTCATTTAAAATTAATTTGTACGACAGTTCCCCTGTAATAACTTTTTAAGTTCATTTCCAGAATTATTAATATAATTATTATATTAAATTCCTGGGAATTCAAGTTTAAAATATAATCATTTTTTTTCGCAACTATAATAAATCATTCTGTATTTCTATTTTATACCATTGAAATAATATACTAAAATAAAATACTGACCCAACCAACTGAGATGCTCTGTTGTTTCCAATTTAGTACGGAAACCATCCACTTGTTGCTTAAGCTCTTGTAGTGCAGGCGGAAGTACGTCACATTCGGTGCGCAGTTGTTTTTCCAGCTGTGATACTCGTTCTTCCAATGCAGCAAGATCAACACCAACCTAAAACACACATGTAAACAATACTGAATACTGTGACTATTATTGTGTGAACTTGATGGAGAAGAACTGCAGGGGAAGGGAGTGTTTTATATTGGTTTCCAGTATAATGTATTTATATGAAAATAAAACCAAAAAATATATTTATACAATAACAAAACAACATGAAAATGTAATAAATATAAAAACAATACTCTTATAACAACCATAGAGTATACAGAAATATATTAAAAATGAGACAATTATCATAGTAATAAAAATTTTTAACTTTTATATAGTGCAATTAACAATCTTAGTACTAAATTCGGCTGCAAAATTGCTGCCTGTAATTTTTGCATATAATTTTAAATAGGGAAATATGGTTTCATCAGATTGCCATTTGAAATTTGATGTGAAATATTTTTAATTAAAATAATATTATTTACCATTTCGGATAAAATTGCATTTACTAGTTATAAAATGAAATATACTCACTCCATTTTACAGATATCAGACAATTGAAAAGTAATAAATGATTGCAGTTAAGCAACTCTCAAGGCTGAAAGCTTTCAATACCCAACACTAGACAGGTGCCATCAATACTCAGGTGTATTTACATGCCAATGTTATTTTTTTGCATATTTATATACCTCTGATTATGATAAAAAAATCCGCAAAAAGGGGATAATAACAGCCGTGAGATAGTTTACAGTAAAATTGAGTTCTCGCGAGCTACATCATTGGAAAGACGAGGGTATCAATTTCATGCTGCAAATCTACAGGCGTCTTCGGATATCCTTCAGTGTTTGTAAAACTACAGTGATCCTAAACAATTGTCTTACGTTTAGTATGTTCATCATTTGTTACAATTGCCTTCTTGTTTTATAAATATTAATAGATATTATTTTTAGTATTATTAAGTAGGTAGATTGTCTGCTACTGGAATTTTTTCTTCCCTTCATCAAACATAGCTGTAACTCTAAAAATCATTCAGATTCGTTGATAGCAAATTACATTTAGTTAGAATAATTTTGTTTTTTATTTAGAATAAAAGTATTTGAGATTATAAATAAGTTTAAAAATTACTACACCCTCCTAAAAAAACCAGTTGGCCGGATTCGAAATTTATTTTATTTTGTTGTGTTTTATTTGATTTCTTTTAGAAGTTTTTGGATCGGAGTGAATTTCTCAGCAGCGCGCACACGACGATTTCATAAAAACGACATGATGTTATTATAATATTTCTTAAAATGGTTATTAGGTTTATTAGGAAGTCATAATATATTTATACAAATTGAAAAATCATATTCTTCTGATGCAAATAGTAATAGTTTATTAGGAAATCATAATTTATTTATACATATAGAAAAATCGTAATCTTCTGATACAAACAGAATTAATTTTCACTCTCTGTTTGCTATTGGTTCTGCTGTATTTATATTTTTGTTATGCATACTAGATGCGTTATAAAAAAAATGATGAGAGTGAAATGATGAAAGATACGTGTGCATCACCGTCACCCAAAATTCACAGGTTTAAGCTATCCGCTCATTAAATAGCATATTTTAGTTTTAAGCCACTGATGATGATAAACTGATCCAATGAGTTCTGAGATCCAATCGTTACCCAAAGATGCTATGGCAGTTAACATACTTTAAAAAAAAACCTTCGTATAATGAGAGAATTTATGTTAATTTATGCATTTTATGTAAGAAAAAGAAAAAAAAAATATATATATTATATATATATATATACATATATATAAATATAATATATATGATATATATATACAAATATATATATTTGTTTAATTTTTCAAATTTAAACTTGAGCTTTATTGACTGTGTTGTCTATTCTCAAGTCGTTTAATTATTTTATTGTTATTAATTATTTGTATGCAAATAAACATTGTTCAATAATGATACCAAAGAAGTATAACTTCTGACGCTCGTACATGTACACGCACCCATTTTTTTTTGTATTATCTCAATTCATTTTGATTCTTATTATCAATACCAATCCATGCTTATATATATGTATGTGATTATACAAAGATATATATCAAGACAATATTATCACAAATTAATTTTCAACTTTTTAGTTAAATGTCTCTAGATATCACTATCGCGTGGCGGGAAAATTAAAATTTTTCTGCTGATTTTCTTTTTATTTCATATAAATTATAACTCGCTTGTATTATAGAAAAAAAGTTGGTTTTTTTGAAGCTTTTCACCAAAGTAGAAGGAAATTATAAATATTTTTTTATTCTGATTTTTCCCTTTTAATTCCACAGCGATTATATAGATAACAAATTGGCATTTTCTGCAAGGGGTTTATTAGATGCTGTTTGTCATTAAGATTTATTTGCATCTAAACGAAACGTGTAAAATTACCATTCAAATGGTTGATTGAAAACCTGCATTAAAATTAATTTACCGGATTTAACTCTAACAAACAACACTAGTTAAATAAAAGCTAAAAAGCAGATGTTTTATGATAATTAATCTCAAGATAGATTTAAAAAGCGACGATTTTTCATCTTATTTTATCTGTTATTTATTATTAGCCCTATACCGGATTTTCGAGAAATTTTTATACTTGGCAAATATGTAATATATGAGGAAATGTATTCAATATAGTCAAAATTTTATAAGGTTAAAAAAGATTCAAGGTTGACTGACAGAGTTTATACAATTTGAATTAATTATCGATGTTCTTTGTTTAATATTTTTCGTTTATTTTTTCAAAATTACATATATATTTAAAATGATAATTGATTTATAAAACGTGTGACCAATTTTCACATTGGTTTCGTGAGCACAAAAAGGTATGTTTTGTGTTTATTTTAATTGAAAAATTGATTATATAATTGAATTTTAATTTTGTTTTATTTTATTTCACTCATTTTTAAAAATTTGTAGATAGTAATTATTTTAAAAATTCGTTTTGATTTCATGTCACTTAAGTAACTTAAGTGAAATGCCTACTTCGATACCTGACCGAAAAGTAATGAATGAATCAATCCCCACTTCACAATTTATAAAGTCAATTACAAAAAAAGTTATTACGCAGTATTCAGTAATTTCCGTTGTTTCAGCGTATTAAAATTCACAAAAACTTGTATTCTATTTGCCAATTTTTATACCTAAACATGCGTAATGATAAATTTTAATTTAAAAGATCATTTTATTGGCTAATTCCATTCGTAAATACCTTTTCCTGTCTCTACTGTACTCATCTAATAACATACATATTAATCATTTATAAACATAGGCAAGCCCCCTATCTAGTAATGTACTAACGCTGGCCATTCTTTAATTAATTATGGAAAATGTTTCAATTATTCGTACTTTGTTTCTATATGCATTTTATTATTTAGTTGAAATTACACTTTTTCAAGATATTCAAATTTTTTGATTTAATAGAATTTTGCAAATTTATTAGATGGGTATACTATATGATGGTTGAAACACATGTACAAAATTTTGATATATGTTTATAGAATCATTTTATTCCCTACTCCATTTCCGTCTATGTGTCGGAAAGATAACGATCGAAAAGATAACGATAATAAATGTTGGTGGCTAATTCTGGGTCTAAAAAGTCAGTTTAAGCTTGGAGATAAGCAAAATCGGTTAATTGAATCAAATATTAACCTTTTAAGTTCAATTTTTTCAAAACAAATAGCTCTTGTTTGAATTAAATTTTCATAAACTACTCAGGTCCTCAACAATTTTATTTTATATATTAGTTCACTAGGCTATTAAATACACATTTATAAGTATGATACATATTAATTTATCATAAATTTAACTTTTTCCTATAACTATGTTGGCTGCCTATTTTGATAAATGCTTATGATTAAAAAAGGTTCACTTGAATACTCAACTATATGTCAAGTTAATAATTAAGTTCAGCATGTCAGTATAAATGACAAAATAAATTATTTTTGATATCAATATTCAAATCTTAATAAAAATTTTGTATCTTTGACAAATAAGTTATCAATACCATGTGAAAGACTATACAAATATTTAATTTATTTGTATTTTTTTATAGGAAAAATAATATAGAAGAAAAAAAAGTACTAGTATACGCATTCCCTTTTTCAGCAAACATTCAATGTAATTGGATGGTTGCAAAAAAAAAAAAATATAAGTAAGTATATAATATATAATATTTATGTATTTTTGATGTATGTTTTTATAAATAAAATATTTTATAAATATTTAAAATAAAACATAAATATTATGTTATAATAATATTTGTACAGTATTCCTTTTCATGTATAAAAAATAAAACATATAATTTTAAACAGTGTATACAATTTTTATTTGTGAATATAATAGCAACCTGTTGCTTGCTTTCAATGTTATCAGTAGCAAATATATTGGTTACGAACATCGTAACATATTTTTGTGAGGAATTTGAACCTCTAGATTAACGCGAAGAGATCAAATGAAAAATTACAAAAAAAAAGGCCAAATTTGAGACAATCGAGAAATCAATTCTATGTACGATTGATAGATACACTAGCCGTTATATCTATTTGTTTCCTTAGTAACGCATACACTTTCAATACACGAAAAAAATGGTTAAAAACAAAACATCCATGTTATTATTTTCTGGTTACTGGATACTTGAAGAATAGAGTATTTACAGGTCCTCAACAGCATAAATAATTTTTTAAATATTTGGTTCTAAGTAGGGGAGCGGGGGGCTTGTTGTTACAGGGGTAAGTAGTTACATGCCTTTTTTTTTGCGGGATCTTTTACTCTTTGGTGAACCTAATTGGACTCATTTGTTTTCTTATAACATCGTTCATTGTATAAAAAATGATCAGTGCCCCCCCCAAGCGTCAAGCTACTGGGTTGTGTGCATGTGTCTCGATTTTAACCAATAATGTAAAAATATCCTTTACGAAAATTTTGATTCCTGATGTGTATATTTTTTATTTTCTCAAAATTTTTAACTTTGAACGTTCATAATATATTAACCATTAATTTGCAATATTGATTTTTTCTACTATCGATATCCATTAATGGTGACTTCAATTCATATTCAAAATATTCATATTCGTTGTTACAAAATTGTAACAACGTGCCATGGGGCAGGTTGTTACAATTTGTTTGGGGTAAGTTGTTACGTGTATTTAAATTGAGTTACCATACCTTGTATTGTACCGATCGTCTTCATATATTAAAAATTCTAAATATGCTTTATGTTTTTTCTCAGAATTAGAAATAATAACAGAAAAAGGAGAGAAGTTAATGAATCAGCTAAGTACTGCAGAATAAAACAAGCATTTGTAAAGCGCGCGAAATATTTAATTCGTGTCCGGTGTCCTTAACCTGGTATGCCAGAAAAAACCAAAAACAACGAAAGTTGTTCATTGGTTTACCTTAATTGGTATTCCCACAAGAAACAGAACATATATTTGCTTCTAACCTACTTAAAAGTTCAGAAATATACTTTGATTTACTACCAGAAGAAGTCTGAAAACTAGCTCACCAATGTGATGTAAAAGTCTATTTAAAAAATATTCCACCCAGCTGACTTAAAAATAATATGGCTGGGCCGGTTTAAAACTAGTTTAGAAGATTTATGGATAGACTTCCTCAACTATCTCTACGAACACCAAAAGCTATATATTTGAGTAGAGCAACGTCGTTCAACAGAACCAACGTTAAAGATTTTTTTGACAAACTGCAAAGCTTACTCCAAAATATGAAATCACTGCTTTGCTATTTCACTGCTTCGCGATTATCGACCGTAACATCGTGCCCCAAAGATGTAACAACTAGCCCCAGATCGGGGGTAAGTTGTTACAATCGACTTTTTTGGTGAAATTGCCCATTATGAAAAAGTGACATAAATTTAAATAACCGTTCAATTCTATTTTAATAGCTGAATACACACACTAACGATAAAAGCAATCAAATGTATGAATGATTTAATAGCTTTTGTGATATTCCCAATTATCTAAAAATTGTAACAACCTGCCCCCGCTCCCCTACTGATTTAATTCTTTTCTAAGAGACAAAAAGATTTTCGTTCTACTTTTAATAAGAATTGTTAAAAAATACCTAATCATATAATAATGTTAATAAGGTTTAACCAGCGTTTATCAGACATATACGCCTACAAAAGATTCCACCTATATCATTATCTTAATTAATTAATTTAACTGCACCGGTACAATTTAAATAACGATGTAGCCAGTAATTTGGTTCTATCCTTGCATCGACAATCTAATCAATTAACGCTCCCGATAATTAGAATTTACAAACTGCCGGTACCGGGATATGAACCAAATATCTCAGTCCGAGTAGTCATATGCTACAAGAACTACAGGCCTTAACCGTATGTCCATTGGCTAGTAAATAGTACACAAGATAATAGATTCGTATAATGTACAATCGCCAAATATGACAAAAATAAACGAAGACACTGCAAAGAGAAAATTAAACAAAAAATATTCGATATTATTTCATAAAAGTCGAATTTTTCTATAAAAATTTTTCGTACGAAAACAAATTAGCTACGTTCTAAATGTTACTTCATTCTTTGTAGACTAAAGAAAGTATTAAATTTTAAAATTTGTTAATAAATATATACAAAAACATAACTTAAATATTTGTAATGTATATCGAGATAAAATCTTATATCAAATCTTGTTTAAATTTAAATTTTGGAAACACTACTACTTACAAATTGTGTACGACTTAATTCACGTTCTGAATGGCGATTGAAAAAAAATGAGGGAACGTAATTTAAATTTTTTATAAAAAGTACAATCGAAATCGGCAATAGCGACGTCGTTTAAGCTATATTAGATCCGTCTATTATTTATTATTTCAAAATAATAAATAAACATATTATGTCAATAAGGAAAATATATTCTTTTTTTCTATAAATTCGCACTTCCAGCATCTCATCCCTTTCCTTTTCAATTTGCCATTGTATAGAAACATCTGACATTTCGTTGTATGATTTTGATCGTGAGACTGAACGTATTTTATTTAGAAAAAAATCAAATTATCATATTATGGAGATTAGTAAACTTTGACGAACGAGAATATCGTTATGGAATGTGTGATTACTCATGTTATAATATGAACGATTTAAAAAAAAAAAAAATCAAACCTTAAAAAATGCAAGTAAATTGCGTAAGTAATAAAAAATATATATTGATTATAAAAACTATTGGATACACTCTTCAAATTTTATGAATTTATTCAATGTCGCTATTTCCTCTTTAGCAGTAAAACATAAATTTTTAACAATTTTAAAATTTTTCTTACGAAAATTTAATTTGTAATTTTACACTATGGTTACTGTGCCATGTGTGGATTGATTTTATGAAAATCTCAAGCAGCTAAAACTGAGCGAAATTGAAACTATGTTAAAGACTTGTAAATTCAAGTAGGTCCCTTAAGAATGCTGAATTTATGATAAAACTAAAATTTCAGAAAAATTGATGGTGGCGCGATGGTGGTTCATTTTGCTTTAACTATACTAGCCTTTTATAACTAATATTGTGATTTTGAATATACAAGCGAGAAAATACTGTCTAATAGCTATATTTTATAACTATTTCTATTATATTAACCAATAGATCTGCTAAATTTTTAGTGAATTTTATATTCACAGATTTTTTTGTACGATACATATATTATCTGCAAAATTTATGTACTACTAGCAGACCTGACCACGCGTTGCTGTGATAATTTGGAGCACCCTGTATTTATTGTGGGGCAACCGGTATTTCGTGTAAGAAACCCGTGTCACAAAATTTTTATATTTACACCTCGAATTTGGTATGCGACCTCTGGGTTGGCCTATGACCTTGGTTCCGCGTCAGCAAAAAGTACGAAACTCTTGACACAAAATTTTGACCCGGTATTTGGTGTAGACTAAACCTTAACCCTGCATCATTGAAATTTTGTAGCAGATGACGGTTATTTTTATACAGATATTAAATTAATAATTAAAAATAAATCGCTTCGAAAATTAGCCATTATTGTCGTAAAAAGTAAATGACAAAAAAAAGTTATTGTGGGATATCCATAAGAGATAGACATATAACATAGCGGAGTTTTCTGTAGACCTTTTCAATGTGTACAATACTTAGTACATTATTTTGATAAATCTCATAGGGTTCAGCCTTAGTTTGCAATGTAAGCGGAAAAAATGTAATTATTTACGACATCACATTAGAAACCCCAAAAATAACAGTATTTCTCCACTATTTAATGAATGTTATTATACATGTAAACCCTCCTCCTTCAATCATTCTATCTATTAAAAAAAACTGCATTAAAATCCGTTGCGTAGTTTTAAAGATTTAAGAATACATAGGGATATAAGGATAGAGAAAGCGACTTTGTTTTATACTATGTAGTGATATATCAATTAAGATAATTCATTTTCTATTTTACGTAAGCAAAATATATTGTACCTATAAAATTGCCAGCCAGGACAAACATAGACTAAGCGAATATTTTCTTGAAAATATACTTGTGTCATTATAACTTTCACGTTGGATAGAACGAATCAAGGAGTTTTAGTAATTTAACAGTTCTTAGAAGCTTATTCAAAAATATTCTTATACCATTAACTAATATTTTTCACCTGAAAATAATCGCATTTATAAAAAAATTTATATAAAAATAATAATATGAAATGTTTAAAATATTAAAATTAAAATTGACAAGAATAATATTTATTTATAGAAAATCTGATTTAAAAATTGTAATATAGATTTGTTAGACAGCTTCGATGAATATTTCAGGCATTTGAAGCCAAATTTTTTCCTTCCCAGTTAACTAAATAAATTCGCAATAAAAATTAACACAGGCTTGCATTTCTTATCGATAGCAATTTTATTTTTAAATTTAATAAAACACATCATCGTGAACTTAATTTTGAGTTTTTAGAATCTGGGAGAATGTACTTAGATCGACATCTTGAAGTTAGATTTTAGCGTTTATCTCATACTACGAATTTTTTTTTTTTGGAAATGTTGTTTAGATAATAATTTAATATAAAACCTTTCTCTTTGCTTTAAGAACATGTAAAGATTGGAAACTCCATACCTTAAAAATTGCTAAACCGATTTTGAAGAAATTCACACTGTTCTCTATGTTAAAAGTTATTTAAACCATACAAATTATTTAAGAAAGTCTTATTCTTAGTTTCCTAGAAATATGTAAGCAAACATACAATTATTTATAAAAGTTATGAAGCCCACATGGCCTAATATGTAAGATTATTGTACAATTCCAACAATAATACATACGGGTTGAATTCCTAATCTGCTTATGGATAAAAACGGAAATATAAGCCGTTGACAAAACCAATGTAAATTCTTAAATACCTAAAAAAATATGAACAACCCTGGATAAATCAAATTTGTTAAAAAATACTGTTTAAAAACTCTGATATTAATTTTTAATAAAATCAATTAAAAATAATTGAAAATAAATTATTAGATCTTAAAATAATTTTAAATGTAAGAAGAAAAACCAAAAGTTAAGCTTTGGATAAAATTATATTTCATAATAATCGTTGACCAGATAAACGCAAATCTTATTTTCAAGGCGGCAGTCAAAGTGCAATCCGACAAAACCACCCTCCCACCCCCAAAACTCTAAACTAAGCGCACGGTATTGTGATTTATTAAATTAAATAATAAAATTGCTGACTTTATGAAATTCACACGTTCGATGCAGGATTTGCTGTAGTAAATCAATAGCATACTTCCCTTGGTGAGAAAATTCGAATATTCGACATGATTTTACGTGTTAAAAATATCTAACTTTGACACAAGTACAAGACAAATTTGTTATGTATTCAACGCACGTTTCTACTGTGTACAACAGGTATGTGTGTGTACACGCGTTTTACACATGTTAACAAAAAAGTAAAAAAATTAAATGTAAAAAATTCATTTTGAAGAACGTTTATCTACATGACATGGTAATTTTTTCAGCATTGAATCTTTCGATAAAGTTTTATTTGACATTATACAAAATACGTATTTTATGCCTGTTAAATTGAAATAAAAACGTTTATTTAGATTACTCAAACATCTGGTGAATTATAATAGTAATTTAGCGTTTTATTATAGCGTAAAGAAAACTGCAGTTTTAATCAAATGAATTGAACACATTGATATAATAACTAACTAACGTGTGAAAACCGTTAAAAAAAGCAATTACCGAAGTCAGTTAAAGCGCTCTTAAGTTTTGCAATTATAAAGAAATATATTGCTGAAATGTGTTCTTGAGAACTTTTTATTTATATATGTTCTGCAAAATGATTCAATATTGAATTTATTTCAAAATCATTATATTGAACCTTTCAAACTTATCGTTCATATTATAACTTTCATATTTCTCCGTTAGCCAAATTTTGGTAAAAAGGGGTACAAAGTTTTTGCTTCACGTATTAATAAATTATAGTACAAATATCATAGATACTATAATTGAAAATACATACACTTAAATAAAAAATTATTTCATGTTTATTTAGTTTATTTAATTAACAATGTACTAAGCTAAGATTGTTTCACTTATAAAGTTAACGTTAACGTAAAATGTGTAGGCATATGTTTATCTATCTCTTATAAATGATTATGCTTTATATGCTGGAATGTATCAGAGGAAACATCACATTGTAATTTTACGATCGAAATTTAGCCAACAGCAATGAATGATCTTTAATAATAAGGCCTATTGTAGTGAATGAATTAATTATGTGGTGTATATGGATGACGTAAAATGTAATGTATATAAAATGTAAGCTTATTTAATTAACATTGGCAGGTTTTAGAAATAGTATACATAGTGTGGGGGATCAAAAATATACCCACTTACAATCTGAATCAGTGATTTAATTATCAATATCGATATTAGTTTTGCACCAAACTTCGAAATCTTATAGGTGTATAATTCAAAACAAATCACACATTTTTATGCAGCTGAAGACTGAAAGTATTACCTGCTCTATATGAGTTTCTCTTTATATTTTATATTATTTATATATTTAAAATGTTAAAATTATTGAAATCTGTTAATGTCAAAATAATTAAATAGTAAAGTATGGGCAGAGTAAGTTGGTTCAGTTGGGGGAAGAGGTAAACGTTGACTAATGAAAAAAGTTTACATTGAAGGCTGTTTCGCTTCCCAGTTTTACAATAAAACTTTATAATTTTGATGAGCAGATGTAGTGCAATAAGTATATTACTTGAGTAGGAATAACTTTCTAGGAATTACATGAAAATAGACGCATAATAACAAAAATATAATATTTTACGTGGCAAATTATACAGAGAGTATTACAAGCATATTTATAAAATGCGTTTAGATTTTAGCCATAATGATAAGATTTTATGCATAGATAGCTTAAAAGCATCTTCCATACGATGTTAAGTTTTATTTTCTATTCAATATACTTAATAATTATGAATGTCTGTAAGCAATAGTCCATAAAATTCTGTAGAATACTAGATCGCATACCACAAATTATTTTAACTGTTCCTAGAATGCGAAAGCCTTGAATGTGAATTGGAAGACATGATTTCAAGGGTATGTACAGATTGTATAAAAATATCTTCTAAAAATATCTCGATGTAAAAAATCATTTTTCGGTAATATGGGATACTTTCGTGTTTAGAATGCCCTTTTTATATAATATGATTGTTATTTTCATTAAACCTAAAAAGGTGAACGTAATTATATCTGCCAAAGTAATAAATTGTTTCACACCACGGGCCATTTATCCCTTCGATGGTTGTCAAGTTTGTCAAGAAGAGGCCCTTCTCTGCACTACGGACAGTGATGAGGAATATGCAATATCATATAAAACATTCAAGGATAGTAATTTAAAGGAGGCAGGTTCAATAAAAATGTTATCTTAAATAAAGGTTTCATTATTTATTAGTTGCAAAATATTTGAAATATCAAAATATTTGATATTGTCAATATCATAAGATGATTATATGAAAAAAGTCTGGCTGATCATGTGCGACTGTGCTTAGGATTTAGAAACCCACGAAACCATAACTTGGGCATATTATTCTTGAATCAACCTTTGAGTAATCTGTCCCCAGATTTTACAAGCACCTATTTTGTAATTATATGGTAAAGAATTTCGAAATACACATTGACAACCTTACATCGAATTAGAAAATTCCCATTTAATAAGAGTTACCATGAAAGTTTCAAAATAGAAAATATAATAATGTGAATTATGACTGAAAGCTTACTATATAATTTTACAAAGAACTTGCTTATAATTATAATAAAGCTTGATAGAATAGCTTTTACATATAAGAAATTTAAAACGTATTATTATTTTCATTAGTATCATATTTATATATCACTAGAATATCCGCTGTTTTCTGTTCGAACAGACGTGATTCAGGAGTAAAACTGTTCGAAGGAGGTAACGTTTAATAAATAATAAATAGTAAGCTGTATCGAGCTCACGTGTCATTAGATATTTGTAAATTGATACTGTAAAAATTATTTTGTCCCCCCTGTAAGAGGACAAAATTTAAAACTTATACAAAATCCTTTACATATATTAAATGATTATAAAATTTGACTAAAGACAAGTGATATTTGTAAAAAGTTATTTTATGCCAGATTTGTACCAACGGAGTCAAAGTGTAAAAATAATAAGAGTATAAAATCTTCTTATTAGCTCACAGAGCTATTATTAAACAATTGTTCAAAATCATTTTGATTTAATAAATTACTTCTAAATATTAAAAAATTGTTCGTCATTAGCTACTGACAAACTAAAACAAATGATATAAAAAAAATTATTTTGTGTCAGGTTTTGGTTTTCTCCAAAATTTAAATATTAGTTTGCCATGAGCTGCTAGAATGAACGAGATCTCAATATATGTTAAAAATTATTCTATGCCAGATGTGAGTCATCTTGTTTGAAAAAGATTTTTATGAAAATTAGACTTGGTTCAGTTTGATACTTCCAATGCCATATTAGAAGTATTGTTATAGGATTACAGAGTCAGCAAAAACGATTATATGATTCAAGAGTTAGATTCACTATTGACCCTTTACAATTGAAAATGGATAGAATTAAAATTCTTCTATCGCCAATCGAATCTGTGATCTTATATTTGTTTGTCGTATGGAGTTCCAGCTACATTTCAGAATATGAAACCTTTATAATTGAAAGATATATAAAAGTCAAAACATTATAAGTCAACCAGAATTTTTATTTGTAGAAGTCAAAATGACATTTCATAGAACTAGTATAGTTGTCTACAAAACAGATATAATTTGTCATACTATTATTTATTATTATTAACAGATATAATTTGAATAAAAGTCGTTAAAAATATTCAACTGTAGTATCTGACAATCGCACAGTTCGCCTGTGTTCATAATAGTAATTGAACCTAAAGTTTCCCAAAGTCTATATATTAACGTCTATATATTAACGTATGGCTAGTCTATGTAATGGAAATTTATTACTAGAAATATCGTTAGAATACTGTAAATAAAAATACAGTCATAAAGATTTTAACTTCTACGTAAAGAAAAATGTAAAGAATACCAAGGGGGGAGCTTCTTGATTTATCTATATACTTTTATCTGTGTACAAAACTTAGCATGGATATCGGCTTTATATTTAAAGAAATCTTTCTTCGTTAAACTTTCAAAACACTTGTAATCACAAAAAATTGGTGAAACAAAGAACGCAAAGTAGTTTGTGTATATTTTTTGATAAAAAATATTTCACAAAGTAAAACTCCAAACGATACAAACTTTAATTTTAGTTTTCTGTTATAAAAATTATGGTTTCGATACATGAGCAGGCACTGAAAATAAAAAGCATGTCACCATTTTTAGATTTTCTCCATATCTTTTGTTTCAGAAAATTTTCGTTATTTAAAACAAGTATTCAAAAGAGGAATAAACTCTTTACTAAAATTGCAATTTTGAAGTTTACGAGCTTTTATTCATAAACAAATTATTTGTAGCAATTTTTCGTATTAGTAAGTATTCGTTAATGTTTACCCGGGTTAGCTTTTAAAATAGAATTTATTTATCTCTTCTTTTCTATATAAGTGGCTCTGGACTTCCTTTTACTATTTTTCATCAAGTATATGAGAACCACAGCACAATATACACGAATTGTGGGTGCATGAGGTACCGGATGTCCCACATCAAACACGAGTATATATATATATATATATATATATATATATATATATATATATATATATATATATATATATATATATATAAATATAAATATAAATAAATATATATATATATATATATATATATATATATATATATATATATATATATATATATATATATATATATAAATATTTCGTGTCACGGGTATCCCACACCAAATAGTGGCTTACACATCAAATACCGGGCATCCCATAAGAAAATATTTTCTGAAATTCTACCTCTAATGGGATGAAAAGCAGAGGCAAAGTTTGTATGGGACAACGGAATTCCTTCGTCCAATCTGCTTCAAATTTTGCATGCAATCGATGTAATATCAATTGTCACCGCAACGTGTTCGGGTATGCTTTAAAATATATATTAATCTCATTATTTATTCTAATTTGATTTAGCTTTCAGTATTAAGAAATAGAGGAAAGTTGTTAAGAATATGTTATTATACTTAGAAAATGTTGAAGTTAATTAGAAATATGTGGCAAAACGACGTTTGCCGGGCCAGCTAGTATTATACATTTATAGCAGCATTAATCATAGAACTAGTATAGTTGTCTGTGAAATCACGGATCTCGGTTCGAAACTATTTGTATTTATTTAAATCTTATTCTATATATTTTTTTTATATTTATTCAAAAATTATTTCCAATTTCAGATCATTTCTTCTGATTTACTAATTTTCAATGAAACATCTTACATTACAATGACATGAAAATGCATAATTTTAAGCAATCGATTGTAATTTTTATAAAATACACGTGATGGTTCAAGTTTTCACTTCTGTCCGCACTCCCGGAGTGCCAATTTTTCTTTGCTTTTTATACAATGTATTGATTTTACTTCGAATATTCTATGTCGAAAATTACTACAATGCACGTTCCTGCCGATAATTACTATACGACCTGAATAAAATTTTCCTTTTAATGGGCTTTTAGTATTATAAAGTTTGCAGGTTTAAGTTGAGTGTCAGATTGGGTATATTACACAGAATCTAACAGGGGGATTGGAAAATAACTTCTCTAATTACATTATTAAATATAGTTTAATACCCAAAAATAAAAAATTTAATGTATCAATGAATATCGTATACAGACTTTTTATAGAGAGAGGAATAAATTATCAAACCCAGCCAGGAATAAATTACAAAAGGTATACTCAGTAAGTTTGGTTTCCGTGACGTTGGTACCTAGTTTTTCAAATTTTTTATGAAAATGTTACTATCAAGTTATTTCGAATAAAAATAAAAATAAACTACTAAAAATACTAAATGTCCTCACTGTGTATTGCCATGTTAGATACTTGTTGGAAAAATTTTTTGGCTTATAGTCACCTAAAAATATTCGATAATCACTGGCTAAAAATTTGATTTAATCATGATATAATAAAAATATCTTCTATACGTTTCCTAAGTTGCGATGTATACATTTTATAGTTTTTTTATATTGATTTAGTTCACGATAATGGGATTTGATCTTGCATCCTTTGAATAGAGAGATCATCGGACTAATCAATGCTCCATGGCTGACTTGTCATATAACTTAAAATTTTTAACAATAAACTAAAAATTATTGAGCTTTTACGGTGCATAAATAATTAATCAACGATCATTTTTTATACATAGTTACAAAAAACATAAAAATATTATTTTGCGTTTAAGTGTTTAAGAAAAATGGCCTGTTTATCAAAAAATGATTTAAATATAGCTGGTAGGCGACGATGAGCATTTAAATCTTGTACCTCCTGTGTAAATAATAAATAGTAAGCTGTATCGAGCTCACGTGTCATTAGATATTTGTAAATTGATACTGTAAAAAATTATTTTGTCCCCCCTGTAAGAGGACAAAATTTAAAACTTATACAAAATCTTTTACATATATTAAATGATTATAAAATTTGACTAAAGACAAGTGATATTTGTAAAAAATTATTTTATGCCAGATTTGTGCCAACGGAGTCAAAGTGTAATAATAATAAGAGTACAAAATCTTCTTATTAGCTCACAGAGCTATTATTTAACAATTGTTCAAAATCATTTTGATTTAATGAATTATTTCTAAATATTCAATAATTGCTCGTCATTAGCTACTAACAAACTAAAACAAATGATATAAAAAAAATTATTTTGTGTCAGGTTTTGGTTTTCTCCAAAAATTGAATATTA